>BMAW01038946.1:166530-290405 GCA_019974015.1 Nephila pilipes
CCATGGTACATCTCTTAATTTGAGCATGCGCAATACTCAATTACATTCTTTTTGTATTTACTTTTCAATTACATTCAAGAATCAACCTTTTGAACTGAAATAATTTCACTTAGCATATTTAGCAGTAATTAATATTATAAACGAATGGATAATATTTACCAAGCTTATAAGAAAAAGGAATGTCTTCTAAGATATTGAGAAGGCATGCAAACGATTAAAATTTGAACGTTAAAAAGGATAAGTTTAAAATATTGTATCTATCAAATTCTATTAAGAATTACACAAATAATTTTTCGAATTTTTACATGTTTATGTAAATGTGTGGAATTTAAGAAAAGGACACAAATTACGCAATTAAATAAATATTTAAACTATGCTAATTTATTTACATAATTTTTAAATTTACTTCTAATTATACTTTTCCATGTATTGTTACTGAGGATATGTTTTATTTATTATTTTATTTTATTTTTTTAAAAATGGAATGAAACATATTTTATGCTTAACTACTTTTCTGAAAATAACAAATGATTTATTACATTTCTCCTCGAAACGACGTTAAACAAATAAGAGAATATGTAATTATATGTATTTCCATATGAGAATTTTCTAATTAACGTTCTCTTTCATTCATTTATCTCTCTCTTGCTGAGTTCTAGAACAAAAATGAGCACTAATTAGAGATGCTTTTACATGATTTTATTCAAAACAAAATTAACGTTAATTATTAGAGAAATTAAATACTTTAAAATTGCAAAAGTAATTACTGAAGAACCGATAAGGAGGTATTTTGTAAAGATATCTATAAATACCAGCAATTTTAAAAAACTAATTTTATATTGGTACATTTTAGGTGCTTTCAAAAAATAAAATTATGAAGAATGCGTCACCTCTCGTACATTATTTAGATTCATTTGATACACATCTCTAATAAATATCCCTAATAATTAAAGTTCAGTGAAGCATCAAATAAATAAACAATTAAAACTCTAACTGAATACTAAATGAAACATTAAAAACCAACAATAACTATTAAACATGTTGGATCAACCCTCACGCATACTCAAAAGGGTACAAAAAAGACTTTACTTAATTCATCATTGTTACAAGTGAACCCCAGTCAGAATCGAATCAATTTCCTATCATTCTGTCTCCTCCTCCACTTCCTCACTACACCTCAATTTATATACTAACACTGCTTTACATAAATGAAAAGTGAGGTAATTGATTTAATTATTAGCCAGGAATTGTCCATAAGGACGCAAAAGGTATATTATAATATAGATATTTGAATGCATAGCAAGACTAAGGAAACCACGAAAAATTGAGCAAATCATCATGTATGTATAATAAGCAAATTTTAAAATTTCAAGATGATTTTCACAGTTTCCTGGATCTATAGTATCAATTGCATAATACAATAGCTCTAAAACTTCTACAATTGTTTGATTGATTTCTTTGTTTCGGTTTATAAAATCTTACTTTAATTATTTTTAGAAGAAAATCATCAATTTGTATGAATATTGCTTCCAATTCTTAAAATTTTCTTTCATCATTAAAACTTAAATGTTTTCAAAAGGTTGTCCTTCCAAAAATGCATTTAAATTTTATGTATCGAGAGAGAATTCAGAGTTATATACTTTTATTTTCAAAGGAATTATGCTTTATATTTTTTACATTACTTTCGAATTTTTTTACGATTTAACTATGTTTAGAGTCATAAGCTTTTTACCATATGTATTTCAATTTAAAATTAATATAGATATCACAGATGCGTTTAACTAATAATATATATCAATGCAAGTATAATTTATCTTTTGAAATTTTAAAAAAATAAACACATAAAACCTCCCATTTCTTATTAGCTGTTTATTCAATGCCCCGAATATCACATGCATCATCCAGCTACAACGCGAAACAAGGTAAACACTAAAATGAAGGCCAAGGAGGCTGAGATTTAAGATGTCGTAATCCTCCAAACTTCTATTTTTGTGTGTGTGTATTTTGAAATTATATACTGCTGTTTGTAGAAAATGCAACACCATGAAAGAATCATTAGAATCAAATGAAATTTAATGCAGAAACGACTTGTACTGATACAAATAAATGATGAAATTTTCAAAACAAAAGAAACAAATTAAGCGTCCGAAATCAGTATTTGGTGCAGCCACCATGCGCTGCAATAAGTGCTGCTATACGACGTGGCATGGAGTCAAACAGATGTTGAATATCTGCTTGAGGAAGAGAATTCCATATCGCTTGTATGCGCAACCAAAGTTCGTCTTTGGAAACTGCAGGACGCGGATCACGAGCGAGACGCCGACCAACCATATCCCACACGTGCTCAATAGGCGACATATCCGGTGAATAAGCAGGCCAAGGAAGAAGTTGCATGCGTTGTGCTGAACAGAAGTCTCGAACAGTCCGCGCAACATGTGGGCGTGCATTATCCTGCTGAAAGATAGCTCCAGGGATGCCTTGAAGGAAAGGAACGACTTCGGGCTGTAGCACTTCACGGACGTACCTGTTGCTATTGAGATTACCCTCAATTCGTATCAAATTGGATCGTCCATGATACGAAATCGCACCCCAGACCATAACTCCGGGTGTTCGACCACTATGTCGTTCAATAATACACTCAGGAAGGCAGCGTTGACCGGCATAACGTCTAACACGAACACGGCCATCATGGGTCCACAAATTGAAGCGTGATTCATCTGAAAAGACAACTTGGTGCCAATCAGCTCGCCTGTCTCTGTGCTCAAGAGCCCACTGCCGACGCAGCCGTCGATGATTCGCCGTGAGGGGAATCCTGTATAAAGGCACCCTTGCACGCAATCCACGGCGCAGCAGACGACGACGAATTGACGAAGCCGACAATTGTACACCTGTAGCAGTAGACCAACGTGCTGCCAGCTGCCTGGAGGAAGCTGTGCGATCATTCACCGCCATGCGGAGCAGGTGTCGATCATCGCGCTCTGACGTCACCTTCTGTCGTCCAGTGCCTGTTTTTCGAGTTGTTCGGTGCTCGGCGGTCCACTGCTTCCAAACTCGCATCACTGTGGAACTGTTCCGCTGCATACGAGCTGCTATTGCGCGATAGGAAAATCCTCCTTCTCGAAGGCCGATTATCCTCCCTCGTTCAAACTCCGTAAGTTGCTTGAATTTCTTATTCTTCCGTCGTGGAGGCATACTCAGGTCTCACTAAACGTTTGCCACTAACAAATAATCATAGACTTTTTTCAACGTCCCGCTACAGCACTTTATTTATACGCTTTCAGCATCAATTCAGAGGGCGCTGCGCGCGCCGCGCACGCGCGATGGCTCTGAAACTTTATTAATTTGCATAATATCCTATAATTGATATTTGCTGCGAATTTCATTTGATTCTGATGATTCCTTCATGGTGTTGCATTTTCTACAAACAGCAGTTTATGTATAGTTGTTGACCATGTGTAACTTACCTCAATTAATAACACACTATTACACTAACAATTGCGTTTACGAACCAACACGACCCCTTCGCCTTAACTGAAATTAAACGAAAGCTAAACGGCATATCACATTGACACCCAATGCTTTCTACATCGGATCCCAACGGCTCCTACAATCATAGACTTTTGTGAAAAATCTGAACATGTAATGATGCAAGCCCTCTAATTTGAGAACAAATGCCCTTTCAACTTCCACACAGAAAATATAGATTTGAAAAAATTTATTGAGAAATTTAAAATAAACATTTCATAATTAATACTCGCGTCACTTAATAAATTGAAGACGCAAATGCTTAGAATAACATTAGAATCTCAGGAGCAAAAAACATATAATCAAAATGATATTTATTAGGTTAAACGAACTTGTTTCAAATATAATTTAATATATCGATTAAAAAACCGTAATGAGAGGTTCATAAATGTTTAAAATCACCGAAGAAAAGAATACTCTAAATCATTGGTTTTTAAACTTTTTAGTTCTTCATCTCTCCACCACCACTTCAAAATTTTGACTGATTCAATCCCCTACCAGCCATAAGCATGCATAAAAATAATAATGTAGTTTAAATTCTAATTTAATTTAAAAATAAATAAATTCATATATTTAAATTATGATTTATTTTTTAACAAAATACTTCTTCTGCTAAATTTAAATGAATTATTAACATCATAATTTTTTTTATTTAGGTCCAACTATTTATTAACTCTTAAAAAATATTTTGATCCTAAAATGTAAATAACATAATGCATCACTTATTTAATTAGTGAAATAAATACTGACTTTAGTCGAATAAAACAGTAAAAAAAAGTATTATATTCATGTATATATATATATATATATATATATATTGCTCCTACTATATATGCTCACTTGTGATGAAAAGCGTTTTCAAATTTGTCGCAGCATTTTTGTGTTTCGTTTTACATGTTTGCAGTCATATTTTAATTACGAAATATTCTGGAATTATAATGCGATACCGCTTTTTTTTCTATATATATAAATATAATTTACAACTCTACTTAGACAGTGGTACGTTTATACAATTGAGCTTCATAGAAAATGTAATATGAATTAAATTAAGGATACCAGGTTATGCGAGAGATTGTGGAATACCATATCTGAGACTCTATTTTTTTTTATTTTTTTGTGATATATCTTTAGCAATTATTAGTAGAGCTTAGAATTTTTAATCAGATTTTAATCATTCCATGGAGCTAAAAAAATAGTTCTTTTAAAAAAAATTCCCCTTCTTAGTTGAATATGGACATAATTTGTGAAACATTATTACATTTAGGTACAATTTTAAAGGAAATTATTACAGAATATGCTTCAAACTTTTTATGGTTCTGTAAAGGGTACTTATGCATTATAGTGATCTAAAATAAGTTTCTTCTTAATTAATACCAAAGTTTTAAGAAATAATTTTTATACAAAAAACTAAAATATATAAAATTTTCAATGTTACAAAGTTCTGTAATTTTTTTCAAGGAAATATGCAATAAAAGCGTTAAAAAGTTGTAAGAGGAGTAAAATATTTTGTATATAATTAGAACAATATTTTTTTAAATATGGTACTTCAATGCAAATACATCTGAATAATCAAGTCCATATTCAACTCAAAGGAAAATAAATATTTTTGATTGAAAAAAATTATTTAATAATTTGATAAATGATTAAGATATCATTATCAGGTACAAAAACCTTAAGCTCTGAGAATAATTTTTAAGATGTAAATGGTACAAAAAGAAAGAAACTTAATTTTGGTATTTTATTTTGCCCCGCATATATTGGTACCTTTAAAGATAATGAACCTATTGCGACGAAAGTGTGTTTCTCTAAATTTATGAACCTAATTAACTACTTCAATATTTTGCTTTGAGACCTAGTTGGAGTCGTGAATCACAGTTAAAGAAGAGATGATTTGAGATAAGAATGTATTGCGAGTCTTGAAAAAAATATGTTGAGTAAGATACTACTTTAATATACGTAAGATTCTACTTAGATAGAATTGTAGAATTCGATGAGTTTTAGTCTTTTATCAATAAATGAGAGTATATATATAATGAAAAGTAATCTTCAACTTTGGAAGAATCTTAGAAATATAATATTTCTCGAAATGTAATGAATTTCTTGTCCAGTGATTCGGAAGTTCAAGTCCTTTTCCTAGTAATTAAAATTTTCTGAGAAAATAGGAAATCCTGAACTTAAACCTAACTGAAAACTTTTCATGATTCATTAGTCGCTTTTTTTGTTTCGTTGCACATCAAAAATACGAAAATAGTAATAATTCGCTCCCCCGTTTTGCATCGTGTTATACAAAAAAATAAATAAATAAAAGTGTTATTTAATTGCTTTTGAAATGCAAAATACTCACGAAGAGCAAAGAAAAAACTTATTCTATCCTTCTCGAAATATTTTCAAATATATTAAACAAACTTTAAGAAATCTAATCTTTGTTAGAATAAAATAGTATATATTAAATATATTCTACCAGCACATTCTGAATAATTTCTTTCTTTAGTTTTTACTTTATATGCCTATTTAATGCTTCTAATTCAATTAATTATACCTAAAAACTTAAGCAGACCCATATAAATTCAGTTTCTTAATGTTGTAGCACATGTTTTGTTTCATATATGTAATAGTATTTTTTCTTCATATCCTTCAGATTTTTTCCCCTTTATATTAGAGATAAATATTAATTTGTTGCACTAACTTCTGTACACTACATTAATTTAAATTTTTATTCATAATTACTTTCACTTCTTCATTAAGAATGATATATGACTACATATAAATATTTAAGCATATTGTAAGCAACCAGAATTTTTCGACCATAATAAAACTATTTTAACTAAAAGATCATCTAATTATTTTTAAGGTTTGTTTGAAAAAGATTTATTATCTTCATATTATAATTATTATGTTATTCTAATTTATGAAGCATAAGGTTAAAGTAAGTTAAATTTTCAACATTTTGCCATCTAAACCATAATTTTTTAATCTACTTTTTTTATTTTAGAGTCAAATGAATAGTGTAGGTCTTACACTATGATCTTATAGAAACTTTTAATAAGGCAAATGGTATTGGTGAATGCACATTTTTAACAAAATCATCGAATATTTCTTCTGATTAGACACAAAAAAAAAGCATGAACATAGCATGAAAATTATTTATTTAACGTAATTAATGAATTTTAACTTTTTTTCAGAAACTTTAGTTGGGATATAAAATTAAATTTTCTTTTGTATTATTTCTTTTGTATTATTCATATAATAAGGTCTTGAGCAGAATTCCTTATATTCATTCTAAGCAATCTGTTTTCAAATAAAAGCATGTTTAAAGAAATTTCTCAGCTGTAAAATAAAATATTCATTTTTCCTAATATTAAAATTTAAAATAGTGTTGTATCTTTCAGTTAAAATAAATCAAATATTCGTAGCTAAGTGGCATAATTTTTTTTATATTTCCTTAAAAATATATTCCGCAAAGAAACTCAGGATTGTAGACGCCACAAAATTTTTATTCCACAAAAGATTATAAAAAATTCAATAAGATGTCTAGAGATTCAAATTGTAGACAAATATGTATATAGTTGAAGTCAATCTTTAAATATGCTATTCTGAAAAACAAAAGCGTCGATTTTTTTCTTCTTAAACATTTTCCTCTTAAAATAAAGTGCTTTGTACAATGTCTACTATAAAACACATAATAAACCCACATAAGTCAAACCTAATGAAGAACAATGCAAATGAACCTTTTGTAAAGAAATTGAATTGAGTTAATTTTAACTTCTCCAAATTAATGCTATCTACTAATCAAATTATTCCTAACTAGTAACTTAACTAGTAGGTCTCAGATAAAATTATTAATTCAGTTTAAAGACTAGCAACAGTGTTAAAGCTAATTATCGCACTCTTTGATAACTCTTATTTCGGATTTTTTTTTTCCTTTTTAAGTAAACTACATTTACATAACTGTCGCTTATCCAATTTGTCTACTGGTGCCACTTATAACTACCGTTTGCTTTCGAATCAAAAGAAATGGAACTAGTTAAATACATCGAAAAATATTTTATCACTTATGGAATGTGTGGTCATTTGAAGAAATTATGTGGCAATTGAGTGTTATATCTTCAAAAAAAATGTTTGGTTCTGCAGGATTATCCAGATATGCAGACTTTCCACACAAAAAATCAAAAAAACCCTCTAGTGAAAATCTGCAAATAACGTTATCTCTACTAAATTGATATAATGGAGTCATAATGACCATCAGGTACGTGTATAAAATGGTTCCATCCATTTCTGAGTAATTTCGGCTTGGCAGAGTACATTTGAATAAAGCGTGTTTGTGTCATTGCTATGGGGGAAAACAGGTCAACGAACGAACATCCAATTTCGTTTTAAATCATAAAATAATCTAAAGAAATGTACTAAATGATAAAATATGTGCCTGATGATGATGCTAAGAGTTGTTTTCAGTTATATGAATGGTTTTGGAGGCTAACAGCTGGAAGCGAATGGACCGAAGATGATGAAAGATCAGGTCGACCATGTTCGAGTCAAAATGATGAAATTGTTGAACTTATGCAACAGAATTTCATTCTCAAGGTTCCACTGGGACTGCGGCATTCTACTAAAAATGTTTCAAATTGGCGTTTGAAACGAATGTGTCATGTGAATCCCGATTGATTATACGATAGAAATTTCAGCAAGTTGCACAACAATGCACCGTCTCACAAGTCCATCCAAGTGCAGCATATTTTGGCTAGAAGGCGGATAGTTCCGATCAACCAATCTCTGTACTCATCAGATATGTTTCCCTCAAACTAGTTTTTAGTTCTCAAGCTGAAGTCGACTTTTGTACTGAAGGGCCGATAACATCGGAACTCAAAAGTGTTGAAGTGGAAGCAAACCAAAAGATTGTTACGGACCTGTACACTCGTTCCAAATACTATATTGAATTGTGAGGAGACTATGTAAAAGTTTAATATCAAATGCAAGTATATTACTTGGGTTATATTTCTGTATGAAAAGTTTCAGTCCTGAAACTTTTTGAATGCAATGTGTGCAGTTATATAAAATATAACTTAATAACTTTAGTAAATTTCTTCAAAACTTGATATCAATGTCAATGGCTGAAAGAAAACTAAATTTTGATGTTGATGAAATAATCAACTTAATTGCCATAGTTTAATAATATAATATAATAATTAACTTAGTTTATAAAAAAGTTGACATTTGTATATAATTTTCTCGTCACGAACTTAATTTTTCCCTATGAAAATGTACATAGTTGCTTAAACCGAATATGTTCTGAATTCCATTTTAATCCGATCACTAGTTCCAGAGAAATTTGGAGGGAAACATTAAGAGGCTATGTCACTAAATCAGAAGGATCCAGCCCTAGAAGGGAATGGAAAATGAAAGAGTGAATATTTGATGAAATACTTTTGCATACTACACATAGAAAATTTTTAAAATTTTATGACACACTTAATAAAATCAAAAACAGAAACCAGATGTCCTGTGCGTTATCGCGTTCTCTTGGCGTTATATGCGAATTGATAGAGTCTAAGTGTTCAAGCTTCGGAAACACCCCCATATTATTCAACGATGCTATGTGTGCTTTTGATACGAAAAAATTTCAAATTTAGGGAATAAATAGTTGACTTAAAAGCCAACAAATAAACACTGAAGTTGCTTATAAAGCAATATTTTGTACCTAAGAAAACTATACAAAATTTTCTCGAAATACAAGATTTTACATGAAGTGTTGTATTTGAAAATTATGGATTGGCTGGTATGAAGCTGCCATCTCTGTTTTAATTAGAAAGGGTAAAGAAAATATGAAACCAATTTTTCTCCTTTTCTTGATGAATTTAAGGGTTAGAGAAGAGAATTAATTAAGGTATCCCACTGCGTGGAAGACTGAGCCACAAATGGCTTAAGCATCTGCCTTCAAGATAAAACCCAATTTTTCTGTATAATGTTTTCGAACCACAAACACATTCCAAATGAAATTCAAGTTACAGAAAATCCAAATAAAACTTTTTTTTTATCATATCAGTATGTTAGCCGAACATAATTCTGAAAATGGGTAAAAATACACTACCCTACTTTGCTATTTGATTTACGAATTTGAAAATAGATTTCAGAATTTTTGAAAAAAAAATTAGGGAACCATCCATAACATTTACATAACCTATCTACTTTTGGTTTATTTCTGCGTTTGTGAGAGTATTTCTTTCTTTACTACATCGGAAATAAACATTTTAAAGCTATCAATGGGTTCCTTAGAAAATCGAGCATCAGCAACTGGACTTTTTCTAACATGAACAATATTTTTAGCGGTACTTCTCTGTTTAGTGTTAACATTAACTGTCGTATACTACTCATAACCATTTATTCCTTTTATTAAGTCAGCGTCCAAAAATATAATATGACCTTGTTCATTTGTATCCTGAATATATGTAGTCTTTTTGTGTTTCTTTTGAACATGTAATTCAATCTTTTTTTTTTCTTACTTTTGTCCATATCACCACTGCGCTCAAGTTCTTGTATCGGGGAATGAATCACTTAATCAGGATCAATATCCATTTTATCATCAGGAATATAATCTGGGTTAGCATCATTATCATCACTATCATTCAACTATCCTCATCAAATTCAACGTTATCGCCATTTTCATTGTATTCAGATTCAAAAATCAATTTTTTTAATTTCTTCATCCGTTAAGTACTTTTGTCATTTGGCCATTTCTTCAACATAATAAGAAATAAGAATCGAAACACTTTTCTATACATCATTCACAAATTTTAAAGTGAAGACGCTAACATTAGGATTACATTAAAATTACGTGTTTAAAAAGTCGTGAATTACTAGCGATACGTAAAATTTACATATTACTAGCGACACGTATTATTTACGTGGTCAGCTCTACTTCCTGAAGCGAGAAAAATGAACCTTAGACGAAAAAATTAAACCAATTGGTATGCGGCCTACTGAGTGACGTCTCGAAGCACTCAAAATCAAAAAAGTATATCGGTGGAATGGAAATGCCAGAAAAGAGTCAGTAAAGGAAGACCGCACGTAAAATTTACGTACACTAGTCTCGCGTTAAGAAGAATTTTCATAAAATATATTTACTGGACAAATATTGCTCAATGCACAATCATCCGTCATTCATATCATAATTGTTTTGAAGCACGCACATTTGTGAGCAACTATTTTCAAGATTCAACCACAATGAGAGTAAAAATAGGACTAGAATTTCGGATGAACATCTTGAGAACTTCCTGAGAATTACAACTGCTTCAATCAAACCAAATATGGATGCAATGATTTCTAAAATCCAATTCCAAACATTACATTTACTTTAGTTTTAGCTATCGTTAATGTTATGAAATTTTTAATTAAACATTAAGAATATAATGTCATATAAAATGTGCATAACAAGCCTAATATTATTCCCTGCTATGTAGACTTTATATTGCAAATTCATAAATTACTTAGTTTAATTTATTTACACTATTTTTGAACCTTTTTTATGATCATGGTCCATTGTTAGTGTTTTATATTTATTTTAATTAGCTCCAAACAACTACTATTCTTCAAATGTGGCTCAGGAAAACGAAACAATGGAACACCACTGTGAGCTAAGTTACTTCGAGTAAATTATTCTGACATGTTCATGTTTATTAACATCACAAATGAAGTTGGGTCAATAATGAGAGTTTATAAACAAGTAATCTAAAATGCAGGTAAAATGAGAAAATGTATCATAAATAATGAAAAGTGAATAATACAAACACAGTTCTTTAAAATATCATTTAGTAAATGCGTCATATTACACTGATTTTGTTCTTTTGTTGCTACAAATACAAGTGGTGCAGCATTTGATATGATAACTGTAATTTTGCAGGTACCTCTAATACACATAATTACGACTCATAATTACTATGCACAATACTTCAGTTGAAACGAGGTTAAGTAAACATAACATCAAATGTAGCTGCGGAAAACCATAATTATGTCTATATTCCGCAAGCTACAATGTAAATTATGAGGTTTCCTTTTAAAACTATGTGCACATCACTAATTTTAATTATACATGGTCATCATAATCAAGATACTTCCGCATCTGATGTAGCTTTAATGAATCAGCGAAAGGGTTTCACATATTTTGTACATATTGTATTCAAATGATTCGGAAAACCACTGAGCAATTGAAAACTTCATTTTTAAAATATTTCACTGTTAAGGATTTGATTAACTTAAGCATTATACAGATTATTCCAAAAGTCGCTTTATATTTTTAGTGAATATAATTTCTCGAGTTTTATAATGAAATATATTTATTTGTACATAAGTCTTATTATGTAATATATTTACTTACACACATTGTTTGAATTTTCTTAAAACTAGATTTGGGAAACTCTATATCTTGATTCCTATTGTCTATTTCGCAAAAACGGGTTACTTCTATCACATTTTTCATAACACCATGCAACATCTCTTGATGTATCCTTGGAATTTCTTGACATATTTAGTCTTGAACAAGGGTGTTTTAGGATAATTGCTGAAAATGAGATTCTTTATTTTGTAACGGAATTCTCAGTTAGTTTATGTTCAAATAATAAGGTTTTGGCTTCCAAATCACTCATTCTAATTGAAGTACTTCTCGATATTATAGCAGATTTGACTCATATTATTCTGATCAAAAGTCACTTCCAACACAAACGATAAATTACAATGATTCACTCTCGTCTGCAATATTTATCAGCTGTTATCTTCCTTTTCTACCAATTCAAATCTACCACGCTTATATATCACCAACTTTAATTCATTGTACATCTTGTCTTCGTTTAATTTGACTAATTACGTTTCATTTGGTTAGCGATAATTTGTAATTGCGGGCAATTCGAATAATAGTAAAATTCTCTTAAATTAGTGAAGAAAAAAATCGAGAAATAGCCCATCGTCACAAGTTACCCCCCCCCCTCCTCAGAGGAAATTATCAAGTGTAGTCTTATTATAATAAATAGGGTTACAGAAGGATTTATTTCAAGTTCTTGAGAGTGATTTCGAATCGAATATTCTGGTCTTCAGGATTGTTTTCCTGAATGCGATCAAGATTGGTCTTACCTTGACAAAATGGGTCATCCACTTCTTGGAGTAACTTTGACGCAACCTGGCTTCTCAAAATGTTTAACTAAGACGAACATCATAAACTTATAGAATTTTTCTTAATTAAAGGATGCTCATAATCCTCCTGAGTGAAAACAAGGGAGCCTATGTACATCATTTTTACTTTTGTAAAACCATGTTTGTGCATCATATTTAAACACATTTGCTTTGTTATATTTGTATAATTTTCATACCTTACCTAGCTATGCATTGTTTCCAAAATTAAAATCTCAAACCTTAATTTCGAATTCTAACAACGAATCAAAAATAATTAATTGCCACCAAAGCTAGTTAACCACGTGTCCAGTATTAGCCCAAGCAGTCATGTTCTTTTAGTGCTATCCGAAGGTAATGTTCGGGTTTGAAAAAATTATCGGTGTTTGAGAATTATATGTCTGGTGAGAATTTTCTTTTTAATTTAAAACACTCTTCGACTACAGATTTGTTATGCATGCTGAAAGAAAATTCCGCTCGTGCACGTAGACAATTTTCTTAATTATAGTATCCATCACTTAAAATTGCGGTGAACCAGTTTTGATAAAGCTAATAAGTGTTAGTGGATATATTTACAAACTGAAATTGCTCGATCTATCTAATTTTCTATCTTTCCCTGGGTCATATGTTCCAGTTGAAAGAGGTTTCCTCAATTATAGCCAGCAATTGATCTGCAGAAAGGGGTAGATTTGCAATAACTATTGTCCGTCATCTGCTAAATGTTAAAAGTAATTCAAAACTTTCATGGTGCGAATTTCATGATGTTATTAAAACAAACAAAACTTTTCTGAAAAATGTCATGTCTAGTGAAAATACGACCGAATAAATAAAGTTTAATGTTTTAGTAAGCTGTTAAGACTTTTATGTATTTTTTAAAAAAATATGTCCTGGATTGGATACAAAAAATATGATAAGCCTATATCTAAATCATTCATATATGAAATTGGTAAGTTATCCTACATAGCAAAAATATATGAAATAAAAATTAACTATAGAAAAAAAAATAAACTCATAGAAGTTTCACAAATAAAGTGACGTATTTTGCGTTTACATTAAATAAACGCAATATTATATTACATCAATTTAGCATAAGTAGACAAAGATATTATTCTCTTTTCCGCACAATACATTTATCAAAATTCCTTTAGTAAACCAGATACCAAAGTATAAGTTCGAAGTCGTTACAGGAAACTTGAAGTCAATGGCTATGGTCATGAACCGTATGAAATATTCAAATCCAGCCGTAGTCGAGTCCTAATTTCTCTAAGAAACATCTTGAGGAATAATGCGGAGTGACGGATTTTAAGTTGACCTTCCAATTCCCTTTAGGTCATGTTTCTGACGCAAGATTCTACCACATTGGTTGGCTTTGTTGGTTGCATAAATTTTAATGACACTGAATAATCCTGGGATTTAGTGAGTCGAACTCGAAGTAAAAATGTTTCTATTTTTCTGAACAATATAATTTAAAATTCATGTTCAAGATAAAAAATAAAACGAAGTTTAATAAAATTATATGTACGAAATAAAATAAAACCAATGTCATGTAAGAAATTAAAATAAAACCAATGTCATGTAAGAAATTAAAAATAATTTTGTTGGGGATTTTCGCCAAGCAAGTCAAGTGACTATAGTGTTTTAGATTTATAATGCTGATTTAAAAGCCAAGAATTCAGGTAAAATGTGTCTTCGTAGTCTGATGGCAAACACGATAGTAATACACAGAACAATTTTCTCCTTGTAAGAGAAGTTTATATTTGTAAGTCTTGTGTGTCCAGTACGTAGACGAGTAAAAATTACTCATTGTTTTCTGAATGGAAATGTGCACTAATGTAAAAATGAATGTTTCACAAAATGTAGTTTATAATCTATTTCTACTAGGTTCAATCGATCCCGCCAGTGGTCATGAATATCCGATTAAATGCATTTTTTATGGAGTGATGGGATTGATTGTACCAATTACAGAGATTTAATTGCTCTATGTACTGTCTCATTGCCTTTGATTCCTACGAGTGAAAAGGTAATCAACAAATAATCAACTGTCTGTTGTCTGAATTCATGTTAGATAACATTGAATGGTCTAACATAAAGTCAAATAGCATCCAGGGCATGCAAAAATGCTGTTGATTCGCAAGTATTTTTACATGCAATTCACTTGTTAAATAATACTCGGACAGTATTATTATGAATTCTATTTATCTCTAAAATTGTTAGGATTATTGATAGTTTTTTTTAACTTTCATAGGGCATTCACATAAATATTGTAAATAATTAAAAAGAGATTGTACCTCAAAATTAATTCGTAGTCGTTACATTTCGGATCTGTTCGTGTCTCGTAATCATACAGTGTTATTAGTATTTTCGATGGGAGTACTTTCTCAAGTGGTTGTGGTCGTCACCCAAGGAATGCTTTGAATTTCGAGTCTCGCAACTAGCGTATCTATAGTGTGATGTTGAAACATTCATACAAACTACAATCAAATTATTATTTTTATTAACTTTGATCGCAATTTTTCCGACCGTGTCTAGTGAATTATATTTATTTATTATAAAATTAAAAAAATGCTACAATAGTGTTCAACAACCTTGCTTAGTCATGAGATGATTCAATTTTGTTTAAAAACTTCTTATACCTCTCTGAAGCTTTTAACAATTTAAAATTTGATACTATTTGAATAGTTTGTTATGATTAGACGGGATTTGAATGTGTTCACATCCTTTTCATTAAATTATCATCCTACTATATAGTAAATAGCTAGTATTTGCACTGGTTATTGTATTCAATACTTGGTGATTTTATATTGAATGAAACTATTCAGCATAAAATTAAAATAAATGTTTGTAACAGTTAATCCTGATATCTAAGAAAAATACAGAATCTTAGTAATTTTGAATTTATTCTAAAACTTTAAAAAAAGAAATTTTTCTTTTGTGTACAAAATAATAATCTGAAATTTTTAAAGACTCTATAGAGATACTATTGTGTACACTTTTCCTAAAATTGAAAGGATGAGACAAGAAAATAACATGTTTTTCCTTCTGCATAAAGTTAAAATGTTAATTTAAAAGTTATCTTTTTGTTGTAATAATATTCACATCACTGACTTTATTTATTTGCATAAAACGTATAATTTTCAAACATACTAATATTTTCTTTTTAAAGTAAACACATAAATATTATTTCATTTTGCTTCCATCAAATTTAAAATTCCATCACATATTACTAAACCATTCTACCTTGAAAAGTAAACTTAGGAAAAATAGGATAAAGAACAGGAAAAATTAAAAAAAAATTCAAAGTAAAGGACGTGAAGAAGAATTTATTAAAACTTAAAATATCAGCACTCGAACCAAGTAATTTGTGGGAGATGATAGAAAAAAATTTAATGTGGAAAGAAGTATTTTAGGAAGGCACATTTATGCTAATGATAGCAGTGTATCAAAAACCCCTCGAAGCAAATTTCGAACGTTTTTTCTTTATTTATTGTTGCGTTTCTTCCCCTTTTCCTTTGTATCGAAGCAGGGAAGAACTGAAATTAGTGAAAATGTGTTGTAACAGCAGTCTAGAACTTTTTTTTCTCTCTATTAAGTTCGAACATAAAAAAAGATGATCGCCATTTTTTAAAATTAATGAATAACTAAATTATTGTTCATCTAGCAGTGTGGATTTCTTCGAAGTCTAGTTTTTTTTTATACATAATGAATCAACGAATGCATGTATTTTAATATACTTCACCACACAAAAGAAATTAATTCAAATTTATCGCGGAATTTATTAGGCTTATTCATTTTACTCATGCATATAAAAGAAAAAAGCCATGATTCATTTTTAATCAGATACGGCATACATGCAACACGTTTCGTATATAAAAAGAATAAATCTATGAACTTTATTACTCTATTTAAAATAAGTTAATTAAATTAAATTCATATTTTATTTTAATCTGAATGTATGACTACGTACTTAAATTCATGAAAAAAATATGATAAAAGTATGTGAGAGCATTTCCATATCAGTAATTTAGGAAGCAACTTATTAAATTTAAAAAAAATACACTCTTCATGTTCATATTAAGAATTCAATCTTTATTCTCTAGTACATTCTTGATTTTAAACATATACTTTAGTGTTTTTTATAACTTCCATTAAGGGGACAAACATTCTTCGACAAAGTAAATAAGAAAACTTTCTTTTCAATACAAATATACATCATAACTTTATCAACACAATAATGCAAATCATATTTTTAATATAAAGTTTACAATATCATTTTAATATCAAAAATAAATTACTTCATCACTCCCACAATTGCGCATCAATTAAAAGCAATTTCATACTAAGTTGTACCTTTGAAATAATTGTCTGTTAATAAGAGGTATCGTATGAACAATTATTAATATTCTTGTATGTGTCTCAAGATATTGACGATTTCGTAATACATAAATCTAATTCATAAATTATAATTTAATAAATATATTTTGATGATTTTTAAGAAAACGTGTAAGCCAAACTACTGCGTGTTCTTAAAATTTTCTAAATACTCACAATATATTAAATCGGGGATCTCCAAACTGTAGTATGCGTAACCCTCGGGAATTTGGGAACGATTTCAAGCAGATATTCGATTTTTCCGATTAAGTACTAATTTTTTGATAACCGGTAGGAGTTACAGTACCTTAATAATTACTAAAATGCTGACAAAAATAATTACTACCTTTTTATAATTGTATGAGTTTCCTAAATATTTGGAAGAAATTTCATAGACTGAGCTACATTATTCATCGAATTATTTCAATTTTCATTAAAAGTGTAAAAAATCATTTCCTTGAACTTCATTATTTTAAACTTTTTCTTAACATTTTATTTTTCATTAAGGTCGAGCATTTAAAATGTTTTTTTTTATTTTATTTTGTAAGCAATATACAGTTTTGATAGCTTTTCTAATTGTTTTGCGCGTAATATGTTTGCCAATCATGTGCTAGAAATAAGAATTTAGAGAGATAGAGATGAATAGTTATTTTTATTTGTTTAGAAAATTGAGTATAGCTGCTTTTTTATTCTTTTGAACTGCATCTTAAATCAACACAAATTGATAAAACTATGAATAGTGCTAGCTCAACCAAACTCATATTGGAATTGCACCGAAAAAACTGATAAGAAGTTGCTTAGAATATTTAAGTTTGTAGAATAAATAGGAATTTCAAAATTTTGAAATGCTTAAGAAATTTTTTTTTCAAGCAATTGCGTATTAGAGAATGAAATATTTTAGGTGTATTGAATTGATATGTTTAAGGTGAATAAAACTTTTTTCTTACGTATATGTAATAGCAAAATAGTCAAAAAATACTATATTATTTAATCCGAATACAGTATGAACAAAATTATCACTAACAATAATTAAAATATTTCCAAGAAAATCCAGTATATGTTGATCCAGAGAGATATATACATATATGGAAATGGAAGTAATAATGATGCTCCTGAAGCTTTCTATTGAGGAAACTGCATGAAACCCATTATCGAGTCGAGTCATCAATAATTTCCGTCTTTCTTATCAGACATTATTTTATTTTAATTAACTCAAAAAATAAATTGATGAATTATATATTCACCTCTATTATGAACGACTTTCTGTTATATTTTTTCCTTGAAGGTTATCAATTCCTTCCTTATAAAATGTGGTTGTCTTGGACTTCAAAAGCATTTCATCAGTTTGAGTGACTTTGTCTTGGGAATTCAATGCTTTTCCATTCAAACAGTTTTGCAAAGAACAGAAAAGGAAGTAGTTTGTTGGTGCAAGGTTTGGTGATTAAGGTGAGTTTGGTAAAACTGACCATTCAAGCAGAAGAATTTTTTCTTGAGACATTAATGGAATTATGATTTTGTGGGTTAAGAGTGCATTATGCTTTTTATGTACTATCTCTTTCGCATGCCGAACTTATCTATCCACAGTAATCATGGAATTCGATTTAAGCAACTCGTGATGAATTATATATCGACAATCCCACCGCACACAATAAAGCTTTTTTCCATGGATATTTGCTTTCTAATCTTGTTGGAAAGTGTGATATTTATCAAGTCACTGGCTTTAATGGACAATATTATCATAAGTTACCATTTGATGCTTGTTGTATTCCTGTTTGAAAAAGACTCAATTTTTAACTGTGAAAGCAGGCTTGTGTCGCTTAAAATGCAATTTTCTTTGTTATGTTCTCTGAATTTATGACATATTCATGTCCTAACTTGGTGACTTTTTTTTAATTCTTCTAGATACGGAAAACAGTTGATTATGATGAATTCAAACTTTCTGCTATATCTTTTGTTAATTGATGAGGTATTTACTCCCTAATTACCTTTAAAAAGTTGTTATCAAGAACGGAAGAACGCCCTCCTCTGTTCGGTTTTTAAAGATCGCATCTCTAAAAGGGAGTTTAGCAAACCAATTTCTAACAATCCGACCGATTATTAGTCCTTCAGCGTATACACTGCATATCTTTTCAGGTGTCGCCACAGTACTGTTACCTTGTTGAAATTTCTAAAGCATCACATGATGAATACAAACTTTTTAAATCTCCATTTTAGGGGTTAGGAACAAAAGCTTAGCACACTATACACCACTGAAAAAAATTGTCAGAAGATTAACTGAATCATTATCAATTTAGTGAAAGTAAAAATACATTTGTCTCTTTAATTCAAAAAAAAAAAATAGATAAGAACAAAAGATTCTACCTAGTTAATCGGATGTTATTATGACCAATATACAATGTGGAAAATAGAATGGGGAAGATTAACTTAAACATTGTTACTGTATTTATAATTAAAATACCAGCTCTGTATGACATTTATTTTTCACTATATTTTTTATCATATCAAGGCTTTTAACATACCAAGACAAAGGCTTTTAATAATTTCAATTTTTATAGCCTCAGAAACTTATTTTCCTTTGAAATAAAAGAATATAAAAGATATTACCTTTAACACATATTTATAGTCATTGATACTATTTAAATAACAGAGTAAAAAAATTTAAATAAATCTGCGAATTATTATTTAAAAGAATTGTTTATGAGATTTAAAACTAAAACGTTCTTGTTTGAAAAAGAAGTTCACATCAACAAAAGATTCAACTATTAGAGTTGTTATAATCGAAAAATTTATATCTGAAACTTAAGATTTCAGCGTGACACAACAGAAAATAAAATCAAAAATTCTCAATTTAGAAGCATTAAATTTTCGGTATTTTTGAACTGTAAGTAATCACAGGGCTACTTCAGAGTAACGATTATAATCAAGAGGTACACAGAGAGCAAAGTTTGATTACCAGTATTATAAATGAAAATAAACATCTTTCTTAAGTCGCATGAGAATTATTGATGACGAAAACGTTGCAAAATCTTTATTCACTAACGAAAGTACTACACATTGATTGCACATTTACCGATTGTTTTTTCTATTACCTTTAGATCGGGAGTACATGTATTTTAAAACAAAGCCATTGTACAAGTAAATACTGAGGATTATTTAAGTCTTGAATAAAATGAAGAATTCAAAGAAACCTTTTATTTGACACTTGTTGGAAAAATAAATTTCTTTCTGAAAATTAACAATACAAATAAAATTCAACAATTTTCTAATATATTATAAACAATACTTATACTTGAACATTTATTCTCAATGATAATAATTACAAAATATGTATAGTTAAGCACATGATATATTTGTCCGAATGTCTTTGAAAATTTATTCATAAGACAGACAATTAAGGAAATCTTTGGTGTATTAAAATTGATCAAACTTTTGTACAATGTTATCGCTTTTTAGAAGGAAAAAAAGTTTTTTTTTAATTCCAACACTTATTGGCTAAATAAATATTAAAGATTCGAATACTGTTTAGATAGATTTTAATCATATATTGTCCTATCAAAATTATTTGCAGTTATTATTAACAATTTTAATTTCTTTTTTGTAATCGAAGCGGATTATCATATTCTATTTCGGTGTTACTTTTTATCAATAAGTTCAGCTTCTCTTTCATGGAGGTAACGAATTATAGATATTGAAGGAATTGTGTATTTTAAATATTTGGAATGTTATCATTTATTACTTTTATTTCACTTTTATGACCGCAAAATATTTTTTTCATCTAAAGCAGAGGTATTCAACTTTTTACACTTTAGGGAACCCTTTGAGTATACCGTTTTCTTGAAGAAACCAATTGATCAAAGAGCAGAAAAAAAATAGGATATCAAAGCATTATTCTTACTTAAATTTACAAATAACTATTGCAATTTTATTTTATTTCAATTAAAACATCATTAAATAATGAATGATAAGGTAGCTAATGAGATTTTTGTTTCCTAAAATATAGTCTAACAATAGCAATTATTAAATTTTAGCTAGTATATTAAATTTTAACAAATTTTAACACATCCGTACATATACCCTCACCCATTTGAACGATGTCTATCTAAAATGAAAAATGCCTCAACCTTAAGAGAAAGAGCGAGGTTCCCTCCCCAATGAGCCATAAAATTTCCTCTCTATATTGACTTTGCTGCCACAACCGTCCCTAATTATCTATCACGATATCAAACCTTTAAAGGGGGGGGATTTGAAAAAAATATATCGTTCACGTCTAATTGAAATGTTTTCGGTGAGTTCACGGCCATACGGAATAATATGTTTAGTCACTTTTTAACTCTCGAAAAAATATCAAAGAAAACGCTCTAAGCTTCCCTAAAGCTTCCTAGGCTTCCTAAGGGTTCCCCAAAGTGTTGCATACCCCTGACCTAAGCCAAAGAACGGCGACCAATATGTGACCTAATGCTTCTGGATTAATGTATTTGAAGCACATGATTTTATTTTATCCATAAAATATTTACTTGTACTTATTTTTAAAAGCCAACTGTCTAATAATTTGGCGCTTTGATAAAGCAAATAATGATCCCTTGTGGAACCCCTGTCAAAGTTCCAGGGAACAAAGTTTGAAGACCTCTGATATAACGGATTTAGGAGTTCAATCAATTCTACTTTTTTTTATTTTTGATTGCAATACTGCCCAGCCAATAAGCACAAAAAGTATTAATGTTAATTATATAATTAACCAAATTTCCGGTAAAAGCAATATAAAAATACCGGTAACAATTTGAGGCAAAAATTTTCAGTTTACCGGTAAATCGATAAATCAGTTTAATGGTATTACAATTCCTAATACTAACTGATAACCTTCCGGGACCATGATAAAACTTAAAAACCTAGTCCATTTATGAACTAAGAATCAGCATCAATTAATTTAAATGATATTTCTATAATGGTTGTACAGTAATGACTTGGATAGGACAAAGTCAACCACTGGTTATAACTACTTTATAAAATAAAAGTTGAGGAAAAACAATCTTATATTCTTCAAAGTCTCTTCATTTGAAGAAATGCACTTGGCCCATTGTTGCTTCCACTTTTCGAAACATTATTTTTCATACTCGGGCTTTAGGCTCCTCAGAGCAACATTGTTTATTAACATGGGGTTGTTTAGAGAGAAAATTGTGTCATAAAATAAAGAAGACATGATGTTAGGTTCAAAAGATTAACATTACAACACATTATGATTATGATAATAACACTTACTTAGGTAAATTTATATTGCTAACATATATTTAATTTAATATTTTTCTCCTGTTTTTATTTTAATATCCAAACAAAATATTATTGTCTACTTTATAGATTTATCGTTTGATCTTAATTCAACATTTGATCCAATAATTGATTTTGTTCAGAATCATTTGTTTTAATTATTTTGGCTTCAACATTGGCAACATTTTTTTTTTACTTCGGAATACTTTGCTTATGAATAAAAAAAATGCATTAGAAATTTGAAGACGATATTTTCATTTCTCCATAGAAATTGATTCTGTGGACCCTGGAGCTTGGTTTCACCCATACGTTTCGTTAATTAACATACATTTTGAATAATTCTATTTTTTCTGGAACTTAACAGAAGAAAAATGTATTACCGCATATAAAAATGAAATCAGCAAAGCGAATTTCTGTTTTTTTATTTTATTGTCTCAACATCCCACCAATGGTGTCCCCGCATGACTATTTTATGTATAAGGAACATAAATAGGCAGAAAGAAGATAGATTTAGTGAATGAGGAAGAGGATGAAGCTCCGTAAACAAATTTTAGTCCAAAAACTCACGAACGATTACTGTAGAATGCGATGGGGTACTGTCAAAATGAGGAGTTATTCTTCAACGGCACACAACTTTAGCAGGGATCACAGCATGATATTTCCCGATTGACAACGACAAGAGTCAATACATTTTCAAAATTTTCTTCTACAAAACATGAAGGGCGAAGGTTTCTTGGCTCTGAATCATGTTTTTACTCTTCATGGCCCTCTTTCAAACACTTAATTCAATTGAAAAGTGTAGTTTTTAGGTGAAATTATCTCCGGGTATTACAGCCAACATCTCGTGAATTTCTTGAAAATTTTTCCCAAGTCTTTCTAAAAACTAGTTGTTCAGTCTGTGTTTGGTAATCTCAATTTTGATCGTCGATAACAGAGAAGAATACAAGCAAGAACCAATCAAAACACTAATACTATACCTGTCTTGATGGTCGGACAAGTTCTGACTGGCAATAAAGTTTTTGGTCGGTACGCCACTCAGTGGCCATCGCAATTCATAGCGGCATGGGTATCATATAGAAACATTTGGCGTATTTCTTATACGCTCTACGTATGGGAACAGAATCATTGAGCTCCCTAATGAAATTAATCCCTGAATAGAAATAATGTAACAGTGAAAAAGTTTACAAAGTCGTGTTTTTCTATGTAATTTACTGAAAATTAAATTTCTTTTTTAATCAGAATAAAATATTTCACCTCGGTTTGCTTTTCTATCATATTTGCTTATAATAGCACTAAATTGTGCAATATTATTCAATAATATATGTAAATATCTTTTTGAGGAACAGTTTAAAGGCAAAAATTAAATTAATTTTGATTAAAACCACTATGTACTAAATAATATCAGTGAATAGCCCTCTTAGTATGTAAATGAGGTAAAATGGCTTTCTCATTAAAGATAATTCATTTTCAGATAAATGAGTTATGCCTCATTTTTTTTTTCTCATCTCATGATTTTTTTCATATACTAGATATATAAAAGTAATACATTCAAACACAGTACAGATTGAGCAACTTGAACTGAAACTCAAATATTCATTAACTAAAATGAAATTATCAGAAAAGAAAGCAATTTTATGAAGAAATTCGCATTACCTGTTTCTTTACTAAAGATGGCATGGGTCTTTAATTTAATCCCAGGTACTCCTGAAAAATATAAATATATATATATATTAATAATTTGTATGTATAATCTAAATTGGTACATCACTTTTTAAATAATTTATTTCATTGAAATTAAGTATCCATAAAAATATTCAAATTTGTTTTTCTAGATGAATGTTGCATAAGAAATTTTCTCTATAACCTTAGGATTTATTAGTATTTAATTGCTTAAATGTATTGCTTAAATGTATAATATATTTTGTATCTGGTTTATAAAATAAAGTACAAAAAATAGTAAATTAACGTTTTTAATTTTATATATATATCAGAAAAATATCAGAACATTGTATTGTAATTTTAGAAACATTTGTTCTTTTTATATTTTCCCTTTATGTATATATAAATAATTTCTTCAAATTTATATATAACATAGAGAAAAACACTTTTGGTTTACTATATGCATTAGGTATTCTATATGTATATATAGATGCACAAAAAATTTGGAATCATAGAATGTAATAAACTTTTTTTTAAATGATTTTAAATACAAATATATTTCTCAAAAATAATTTCCATACTCATTTAAGAGGGAAAAAAGCTTTTTAACTAAAAAAAAATTTTATAGTTCTACAGAGTAATTAAAATATCATTATCAGGTAAACAAGAAAAAATGGATGATAATTCCGAATGATATATGAATAAACATATGAACAATAAGTCGTCATTAATGTATTTTACTTTTCCTCACATGTCCCTGTACCCTTAAGATATTTTTACCTTAATTTACAGGGTGTGATTTGAATTCAGATGCTATTCTTCAGCATTAAGTGAAAACAACTTTGAAAAAATGAGCAAATGTATGCGAATTTGCTTTACAATCTTTCACAGTTCCTTTTGTTTTATTTTAAAAGATAGATTAGCTCCTTCGCAACCATGAGTGGCCATTTTTATCCTTTTCCAAAAGTCACATTTTCTCTTCAGTGCTTTTCCAAAACTTATCAAGCCCTCATTTGGCAAGAAAACTTCCCCCAAGCCCATAAAGAACGCACCGGGAAGATGGATAACTCTTTCCTTAAAAACGAAGAGACTTCAAGGCGCAAAGATGGCGGAAGGGGAAAGAAAAAGAAGAAGGTGAGAGAAGGATGGATAAAAATATTGCATAAAAATAAAATCCCGAAGAACAATGGCCCTGGCGTAAAAAGCAAGGCAAAGAATTCCCAACTTCCGCCGTGAACACTAGAAGAAACTTTCAATCATCTGGCGAACAATAACAGAACACACACTGGACAAGTTTTTGAAAACTATACTTTCTGGTCCTTTTATGTAAGAGCGGTGTTTTTTGCACCACACGGTTCAAGTTGTTTTGATCCACTCTGCTGAGTTCGAAGTGAGAAATTTCTCACTTGGTTAAGCGAAGACATAACTGAGGAAGGGAATAGACTGGAATAGAATTGTTTAAAGATAGGATGTCCGAACAGTTCACCTTTCTTCTTCTCTTTTTTTATTACTTTCTACTTTTTTGTCTTCCGAAAAACTTATTTGGAATATATTTGCCGGACAGGGATGGAACTTCCGTTCTTTCTCCTAATGTAATATGCGTGAAATGTTTGACAGAAGTTAAATAAGTCTCTTCTTGATTACATAGAAATGAATTCTCTTGCGTAATTTACTCTTAGGCACCGGAAAGTTTCAAGAGACTGAGAAAGTTTTTTTACTCATCACAATTAAGTGTAAAAAACCTATTTCTAGCTGCTATGTGTGTGACATTTTTACTAGGATTTAAATGAATAATGTTAAGTTTATTAAAATAGATTTTTCTACCATTAGTTTTTTAAGAGTTTCTTCTTTTAAAAATATCCTTAATATAGTTGTAAAATTATTATAAGTATTTAGAAACAATATATAATAGTAGTTTTATTATACCTTATTTATGTAGCAAAACAATATCTTTTGATTTAAAAAATAGTATTTATTAAGAAAAGTGATTTCTTCATTTAAAAATTATTTAAGTAATAGTATTTGCCAATTTAGAAATGCACAAGTTTTTATTTAAAAAAAACTTGTGCATTTCTAAATTGGCATAATTGAATATATAAATAAACAATATTTTCAATAATCATTCCACCAGTTTTATAGCAGATTATGTCTTTCTTTTAGAAATGGTGTTCAGGGGGGGGGAGAAAGAATTTAAATGGTATCAAAATAATGCAATATGAAAAAACGTATTTCTTACTGTTGATAGACTTCACTACCTGCAAATTCTCATAAATTTAAAAATCAAATTTATGAAATCAAACCTTTAGTTTTCGAACGTATAAGGTGTACTTCCCTTCAACTGTCCTAATGGACCTTTTCCGGATGCTAGTTGAATTGTTTGAATCAAGTAGCATCCAGGAAAGGTTCATAAGAACAGTTCAAGGGAAGTACGCCTTATACGTTAAGCTCAATTTCAGATTATGCAAAGCGAAGTACACATTTAAATTGATGAGTAGTGAGATTAACAAGGAGAGGGGAGAAACGAAAATATATGACATGGAAATAGTTAAGGGAGTATGTAGTAGATTTGATGAGTTTAGGTCTCAATGCTGTCAGATCAGTGGAAGAAGGTAATCGAACCTTATCCCAGCAAGCACACTTTTTGATATCTACAAAATTTGTTAGTACTAATGGAAAAATTCTAAAAGTGTAGAGAATCCTCCAAACTTGAGAAGTAAATAAAGATATTTTGATATAACTCTCCACTATTTTAATCAACTGATTTGTGATTGAAATTAAGTAGAAGTTCAGATCTTGTGATTAAGCTTGCAGATGATAGTCAAGACTGGTAATAGAATTTTGTTTAAACTTTTTCTCCAAGTATATATATTAAAATAATAATTTTTCTTTCTCATCCACATCGTCTGTTGGAATAAGAATAAAATATAAATTTGTATAATTATTTTAAATATTTTATTTATGCCAAATCTAATTCGTTTTAGGCATTTTACAAATTTAATTGAATGGAAAAAGACACTTTTCGCTTCATTATTGATTATTTTCAATCTTAAGACACATTAAACAGAAAGTAATATAATTTTCTGAAAGGTAAACTAATTTAAAGTTTCATGTTAGAGAAACAGAGCGAGTTTTAAGGAATAAACGGAGTATATGGAGTAAGTTTTAAGAGCACATTTCATAAAAGTGTGTATTTTTCTTTGACTCCTACTCTTTGATGTTAATTAGCTATTTTGGGTACGGTAAACTTCATCAATTTAAAAGGCACTCTTAATATAATGATCTACGCCAAATAATGATCTTTGATGCATAGACTCAAATTAACTGTTAACAGGAACACTTCATCGAAATCAAAATTCATTACATCGATTCATTACAACGGATTTATTCATTACAGCACTTAATTCATTACAGCTCATTTGGTTATGCGCCCCATTTCGCCTTCGAATGCCTCATTGTTGAAAAGCGAATAAACTCTGGAAGTTAGAAAGCAGATTATGGCCCTAGATACTAAATTTTGAACTGTAATAGAATCGTTCGTGTCGCTACATTTTTTTTTTTTTTTTTTTAGAAAATCTGATCCTGCTAATTGTTATTATATATTATTTTAATAAGAAAAAAATGGTGATTAAATTGTCTTTTATGAGGAAAAGAAGGGAAATAGTATTTTATTTACAAGCAAAATTGGTCTTCAATTCTGAAAATGAAAAAAAGAATGTAAATCTTAAAATCAAAGTTTGATATGTTTTTTCTGACTTAGCTTTCGAGTTTAGATTGAAGATAAATTAATTTTTAAGGAAAACTGGCCTAGGTGGTGAAGGGGGAGGGAGTGTGACTGGAGTCAAGCTAAAATTATAACTTGTTAGAATTCATAGAGTAGTCTGGCATTAAATTCTGTGTATATTATTGAATTTGTGCATACGTCTTCTGGACTATGCACTTAAGCTCTTCAATAGCATTGTCAATTAAAGCGAGGTCGAATAGAAAAGTTATTTGTATTCAAATGATTTTCAATACATTTTTATGTTACCTTTTCTTAATGCAAATTTCAATAAATAAAAATAAGACCAATACAATTGTTTTCTCTCTCAAATACATATGTACACATACACACATTATATGTATGTATGTTGAACAGTATTTATGTTACATGATCGCCATTGTTTTAGTTTATTTTTTTCTCTTCAGATTTTCTTTGCTTTTTGAATAGATTTCAATTTAACTTTGTCTATTTTTGATCAATGATTTATATTAGTTTTGAATTAAAATAATTATGCATAATGTTTACTTAAGTAAATTAATGCTTTTGTCAATACAATATTATTTATAAGTTTTAAAATACGAAAATATTTTTTTAACTCGATTGTTTTGGTTATATTTATATTTTACTTATTTTCAATTAATTCTGTATTATCTGCATCTTCTTAGTTTTAATAATTTATTTCGTTATGAATTTGGTATTTATTATTTATAACATATATAAATTGGAGAACAATTCATGTGGACAAATGACATTATCACCCCTAGCAATCACATAATGAAAAGAAGCAAAGTCTGAAACATAAGAATAAGTGTGAGATGTAGGAAGAAGAGAAGTGCGAATATGATTTTTTTCTGGGCTTGTTTGTTGAGCGATAGAACTGATAATAAATTTTAAAAATTTCCAGGGAAGATCAACTAATTTTAAAAGTGAAAGTTACGCAAGAAAAATTTAACTGATAAAAAATAAAATTTTCAGTATGTCAAGCCTACATTATATATGATTTTACGGGTGGCTACATAAATGATTTTATGGATGTAATCATTGAAAAAGGGCAAAAATTAATGAAGATTTTCAAGGAGTTCAATATTGTTTACAGTGTTGTATCAGGGAGAGAAAGGAATTTAAATTAATTGGAATGTGTAGTAAGCGGCATAAGAAAGTCATTGTAGAATTAACCCGCAATTAGAAGAAGTAGGTCTATTCACCTTCAAACCTGTTGTGTGTTAACCGTTGTCTAGATTGTAACATAAAGCCCAATTGCAATGATGCCGTTAGCGTGGAATTTGAGTCAAATAGAATTTCACATGCATACAATTCTCAGGTGAGTGTTGGCTCAGTATGCGATTGGGAGGAAAGGTAACAACTGATCCGACATGAGAGTAGTAGAGTTATCGCTCATACATTGCCTAACAAGGGAGTAATATCCGATATATTTTGTCATGGTTTGGGCAGGTATCCTGATCAGTGGCTACGCGACCTTATTCCAAAAGTACATTGATAAACTCTTATTGCTTTATATTCTGTAATTCATAGAATTCAACGCCCTATTTCATCGATAAGTCGCATCTCAGGAAATGGTTAAAAGCGAGATTACTTACTTCTTTGTATGATCAGCTTATTCTCCAGACTTAGACCATAGTAAAAAGGATTTTAAATGTTTTTGGAAAGTGCCTTATTTGTTGAAAATATCCTCCGTCGAAACAAAACACGATCATAAGTGTGATATATAATAAGTAGGGGATTTATTGCATCGACTGCTGCTTAATAATGCTGTGAAAAGCATGATATAACATGTGGTATGTTCCATTGCACTCCATTGTGCACATATCTTCTACTGGTAACTTTTTAAAGGCTCTCTGCTGTTAATTGTGTATGTATTTATTTATAGTTCCACACACAACATTAAATGAAAATTTTTATTCTTTTTACATTCTGTATTTTCCAGAATATTAAATATTATGTGTGAATATTTGTGGCAATACAATATATTATCATACTTGTCTTCTATCCTCAATTAGTCTTTTGATACTGTTCAATTTGTGATCCATCCTCAGCAATTGTCCACCATAATATGTCTGTGTATATGTAGGAGCATGGAACTAATGCCGAATCAAATGAAGCTTTTGAATAAACGTAGAATACGATAAATGATGTTTCAGATTCATTTAAGAAGACATTTACACTTTTTTTTTATTTCAGTTGAAGAGTTTTACAAACAAGTGCCCACAAACATAGAAGTAAACATTGTTAAGCTGGTAACAAACACGCGGATAGAACGAATTTTCGTTTAACCAAAAATCTCCTATTTTACATAATTCTAACAATAGAGAAAAGTCAAAATGATCAAAAATTGGATTTTGTGTGCAGAATGGTTGATTCTGAGCTAATTTTGATAAAGTGTAATATATTCCTAATGTAACAGTTTTAGATAATTGTACATCCGTTAGTCGGATATATATTAAGACCTTCAGATATAGTGCAATGCCTGAGATGGGTCAGAAGCAATTTAAGTTCAAGAGTTCTCACAGAACAGTTCAATTGAAAATCATACATATATATATATATATATATATATATATATTCAAGGGTAATTTTGTCATTCATAGAATAACCCTTTTCACGAAAGGAGATTCGTTGGTAATAAAAATATTATTCAAAATTTTGCCGATAGAGGATTCTAAAAAGAAGCAAATAATTAGAAATATGCAAATCAAGTTTTTTATAAATAGCACTCTATAATAATACCAGTGTTAAAGAAACCCGAAATTCATTTAAGATTCCTTATGGTAAAGATTCTTTAAAAGGTAACGGGTATTTTTAGTCATTATAAAATTAGTTAAAATGATTATCCATAATCATTAAAAGATTTAATTTTTTAGTCCAACTCCACAGAAGCAAGAACAATCAAGGAAAACAAGCACTTCGTAAAACCCTTTAAATTAAACAGGATTTATTAGACATAAGTGTACAAATCAGGGACTCGAGTCTTACCGGTCTTGAAGCATCTTAATTTTAGGCAGATAAAAGTTACAAGAAGTATTAGTATCCTTTTTCTTTAGTACCGTTAAGGAACGACATTTTCAATGAAATCATCTACAGCCATCCAGATGTGCAAGTACTATACGTTGCATTTGGAGGTGACTTCACTCCCTTAAAAACTGACATTCTTTGTGATCAGAGACATATATAACATATACTCTAGTTCTGTGATATGCTTGAAAATGTTTACTTTCATGTTCTAAACTTAGTTTTCCACTGAATTCTGATAATTACTTGAGTGCAGTGCTCAAAGTCGAAAACAGTGTAAGCTACTTATGTTCTTTTAAAAAAAATTCCTCTTCGTGACCACAACTTTTCGCAAAACACATTCAAATGCAACAATTCCTTCAATTTGTAAAACGTTTTGAAATACGAACTTATGATAACACACACACACACACACACACACACACACATATATATGTATATATATATATATATATATATATATATATATATATATATATATATAATACAAGAAAATTATACTGCCTGTTGTAACTTCCTTTCTAAATGTATTATTCTACAATTTTCCTCAAATTTTGATATTATCTTTTTTGATATTTATAATTTTGTTTATTTATTTTACATTTAATTTACTTTCTACTGATTTTATAATTGTTTTCTATCATAGTGAAATTAGTTTAATTTATTATCATTCGCTTTTTAACTAAACAAATCAATTAAACAAATTCGGCGATAGAAATTCTCGTTGCGTTTTTTAAATCTTCTATATTCGAAACAAGAAACGATAAATAAAGATTTGGGTTAAAGTGTTCTTTAAAAGCTATGAAATTAAATCTTTTAATAAGTAATCATGATAAGTAATAATTTTATGTATCTTATTTGATAAGCCTGGATTATGCCTAAATGAGAAGTTTTATTGAATGGAAATCATTCCTTAAAATCAACTATTTTGAAATTTCACAAAATCTGAAATGGATGGGTTTCGAAAGTAAACGTCAGCATTTGTAAACAAACAGCGAGGAGCTTCGAATCAATACCCATGTTCATATACACAAACATAACAAATAGTCTTCTAAATAAATATTATGCGACGGGGTGAATTGATTCTAACGGCGTACCTCACGAAATGTAAATGAATTTCTGCAGAATTTTTAAAATGACAAATTTGTTTTTAATCTTCTGTATTTGTTTTCGTTGTAATTAAAATTTACTCACTTTCTCTTCTTTCTTTATATTTTGCAAGACAGCTAAGGTTTGTTCACGCTTTTTACGAATTTTAATCCAACATAAAATTTTTAATATAGCGATGATATGTGAAATCTAGGGCGCTTCTTGTTTATTTTTGCTTGATTTCTTTTTTCCCCATCTTTTTGTACTTTAGTAACTTGAATGACATTTTTTAAGTATATGGTAATATGTATTTAATATTACCTGATTTTGTTACAGTTATAGACTCGTCATTTGCAATCAGTCTGAGATGTTACATTTCTTTTATTTGTTATGAATGAAAGTTGATTTTTTCAATTAAAAAGTTTTCGATTGATTTTATGTCATATTACATTAATTTAACAATATTATATCCTACATTTTAAGTTGTTCTTTAGTGTATATTATAAGCTGAAAATATAACTGGTATTGCTTATCATCTTTGCGCCGAGAAGTAACATGGGAACTACAGGAGATGGTCCTCGTAATTTTGAATCTCAGTCAAATGTTGAGGGCGACACAGGAGCGGTACTTCCCTCGCCACATTTCCCCTCCATGCCAAAGGGAGTTCTTGGGATATCATGAATTTTTAAAGAATAGCAGTCCTGCTAAGCAGTGGGTCTTTAAATGGATTTACGAAAATAACATGGGCAGCGATACTGCTACAATGACCACCAGGATACCGAGGTCACTTTAAGTTCACAAATAGAAGCTCTAGTGAACATGTCAAAAAGTTTTATTGGAAATCTCATATGGGGATTAATATACTAAAACCAAAAATAAAATCTGAAGCAAAATAAAAAGATTTTTTTTTTCTAAAAAAAACTTTTAAAGTTGCACAATTCATTAAATATGCCACTGTTTCATTATCTAAAAGGTGGCTTGAGAATAATCAGTTGCTTGATTTCTTATTAAAGCCACACTAAGAATCAACCTGAGGGTTACAGATGGAAAACACCGTAAATGGAAACTCAGTCAAGTGACGAGGAACTCCTCTCTCGAAACTTCCACTCTATCAAACATAGGGACATAGTTCCTTGATATATTTAGCATGCATAAACCTCTCTTCACAGAATCCAATATGAAATATCTAGATCTAGCTGTTGATTTTTTCAAACTAAGATTTTTCAAGTAATTTGTATCACTCAGATGTTTTAGAAGCTTTTTCCATAAACAAAGGTAAATATTAGAAAACTTTTAAATAATGACATCAATTAAAATTAATTCAAATTTTATCTGAATAATTTTAAGTAATAACTATTAGAGGTAAAAAGAATGGGAAGAATATAGTTATGAAACCTTAGTGAACATTCCTCTTGTTTCAAATTTTACAATTGAATTTAAATGTGACGTTATATACAACAAATATACGAGATTTATCACTTACTTATATATTAATTTCTAAGCTTTCCAATATGATTCAGCATTAAAATAAAATCTACTGATGTGCTTATATCTACATCACATAGAAAAAAAAATCAAATATCGCTAAAAGCGTGGAATAAAAGTATCCTAGGGTTGGTATTTACTTAATTTTCATTCTTAAAATCGAGTAAATTAGAGAAACAGTTTCCGAAACCGAAATTATGTACTTATTATGACAAGACACTTATCATAATCTTTAATGGATTTCCTGAATTTATAACATTAGACCTTGCACATTGAGATATAACCGATCGAAGGAGTGAGAAAAGTATTAATTTTTTTTTTATCTCCTTGGCAGGCAGCATTGTAAAAACCAGTTTGATTGGACCCTATTTCAACTCCTTTCTTGACGAAGAAAATTTTTGTTTGCCAAATTTGTAACCTTTCTTTTGTTACCCGTTTTCCAAGTAACTCTACTCTAAACACGATTACTAGTTTTAAACACTGAACTGGCCACTTTACTGACAACTTTTTTGATAAATGTGGTCCGTAGGCAAGCGTCCTTAACAGAATCACACTGCTTAGGAGAAATATCAGTTTCATCATTACCTAAGTGAGAGCACAAAGTTGAAATGGTGTTGCTGGTAGGAGAAAAAACTACCATAAGTCATGCATTAGAAAAAAATATTCCAGGTTTGGAAACAATGAGTACTACGAATTTTAATGGTAAATGTGATTGGCAATCAAGAGTCCATTTCAAAGTCAGACTGCACAGGTTAACCTAGCCGAAAGAGCCTTGTGATCCATCACGGTTAAAGATCGGTAAATTTTTTTTCTTGTCGTTGTTGCTTTTTTTTTCAGTGGTTTTCAAAGTGTTTTATTCAATTCATTATTACATTTCTTTTTATGATTGTAATGCTTAGGGAGTTATCATTCCAACATCATCCTGTTTCTTGCTGAAAAAAATTTCAACTTTGAAAAACAAGCGTGTTTTCATGCTATTTATATGTTTTCTTCAAAACACAACTTCTTCACGTTTTTTTTTATTATTATTTATTTTATTTTTATTATTTATTTTTATTTTATTTTAAGCATTTATTTCCCTTTCATTTACATGGTGTAATTGCTATTTTTTTTCTATTGCTTAAGAGTTATTATGCTTCCAGCAAAAGGCAAATTTCCCATGTCTTTCGGACAAAATGCCATCTTGTTTCTTGTTGTCATGACTTCGAACTTAAAAATAGCGCGTTTGGAACCATTTTGGTAGTACTACACTTAACGTACAGTTTGGAACGTTACTCTAAACATTGGTCTTACCGACAATTTTTTAGTGCCATAATGTGTTGTCATCGGTTAAACGAAAGAAAAATAAACTTGACTCTAAATATTTGGTTCGTTTTGATGTGGCAAACCTTTCCTATAAATAAAAATTTGATTGTTTCCAATTTTTGAGAGACTGCTCATTTCTGTAACACATTAATATTATATATATATATATATATATATATATATATATATATATATATATATATATATAGGATTTCGGAAAGAAAGCATTTTTCTCAGGTGTCGGCCGTCACTTGACCAAAGCTCAAAATCACAAAGTCCATCAGCAATAGCTCTCATGTTGTTTCTAAGTACGAAGTTAATCAAAAATCAACCAATAAAAAGTGTTATAAATACAGAAAAATAAATTATTTTAAAGGAATAATTTTGTTTTGAAATTAATATTAAGAGCACAAGAAAATGAATAAAAATACTCATTATAATTATCCAAATGTTTATTGGAACGTTATTTTACTTATTTATTTATTATTATTTGCATTTAAAATACTCAAAATGAAATTTGACAAAAAATAATTTGATTCATTAAAAAAAAAACCAATGTTACTTTTTTCAAAAAAAGAATGTCTTTTTCCTATAGCCAAAAAAAAAAAAAAAAAAAAAAAAAGAAATGTAATCGATGGAAACACCACAGCTCTTTTTTTCAGTTTTAAATGTTTGTAAAAAGGATTTATATTGTAATTAGCAATTCAATAATTGTGCACAAAATCTGATCCTTGATTCTAAAAAGCAAACCCAAGTAATTTAAATAAAAACATCCTCAAACATTCCGCAATCAAATTTATTACTTAAATCAAAGCTCTTAAGAAACATCACATGAAACTACCGTACTGTATTTTTTTCGCGACGCCTTTATTCAATTACGTTTTTTTAATGAACGACAAATTAAACATCTCTATCTTACAAATTAAATCACTTGTCTCTGGATTCCAAATTCAATTAGTAAATCTAATAAAATTAAAAGCGTAAGCGATATACAAAAAAAACCTCATAATACCATTTTACAAACGACGGCTATCATGTGGTTAATATGTGTCTTTCACACAATTAATTAGCTTATTAACTAAATGGCTTGGTATCGTATTTAATCATGTGAGAGCACTTATAAAAAGTGAAAAGAATAATGTTTTTTACCTACCTGAATGTCAGTTATTAATGTAACCTAATCTTTGTTATATATTTGATCAATAATGCGAAATTCGTAAATAGTTTTTGTCTAAATTTCATATATAAAAATCTAATTTGCGATGTTTGTATTATTACACAACAGAGTGATTGATAATGCAGACTTTATTTAATCTGTAACTATACACTCGTGTATAAACCAAAAAAAAAAAAATATGTAGCTAAATCAATTACGTTAAGAAATGTTTTCCAGTATACTTGCATTCTGAAATTGATTTGATTATGCTTTGATCAGGTATGCCATTTATTGTTTTTGTAGTTTATTTTAGGTATTTTCAAACCTTTATAAAATTAAATAAGGCATTGAAAAAGCTCAATAATGATTGATCAATTTGAGTTAAACTCTCTTTGAAAAACAGAATTTCAAAGTAACTGATAGTCGAAATCTAGGTGGTGTGTTTCAATGAACACAGAGATATTGAAAAGTTTTAACTTTTTACCAAGAAGTAACTAAAATACCTGGATAAAATTTATTTTCCATATTATTTGATGCTTTTGTACATAAAGTTGTTGAATACAGCTATTAATTTGATTTATTGAAATTCAGGAAGCCGTAGACTGCGAATTGTAAAATTTTAATTGGTATCCTGGTTATAACAAAGTTTTAATTGTGACTGAAGCTAGTCAAATCTTCAGTCGCGAGTTCGAGACTATGACCACTATACTACAACGGTCACGTATTATTTTCCAAGTTGAACTCGGTAGTTTTTAGGTTCCAGTGTGGCATTGCTTCAGAATGGCTTAACGTTTTGCTACAGAGACGTATCAAAATATTCAAGTTATCATTTCCAAAAAGAAAATGTAAAGTTTTTTACTTACAATTAACAACCGAATCATATGAAATCAATAAAATAAAAGCGCATCTAGGAAATTTTCCACAAAAGGACCGCTAATCCCAATGATTGGAAGCATCTCTTCAGACTGACCCCTTCTCAATGGTTTGCATGGCAAGTGTTGGGGGTTGGGCGGACAACCCCCCGGAGACCAATCGGAAGTGATGAAGAAGGAAATCGAATGGCGGCTCGTTAGATGCCAGCCCCATTTAGAGACCCGCTTTGTCAATGGATGAAAGAATTTGTTCATCTCTGTTCTCGTCCGACTTTAATTAAGACATAGTTTTTTCCAGTTTCTGGAATCGTGGGTTGCTTTCCTTTAGAACGAAATTCGTATTACTTTGACTTCGAGATTATTATATTATACAAGCTAACTATTTATTTCTACATTAGAATGTAACATTTATTTTCATATTAATTGATAATATTGTGAAAGGAAAAAATAAAATTTTAATGTCAAGTTGTCTAGGCTCTTTGCTTCGCTGTGAATTTTCCTCTATCATTCCTTTTATTTAATTTTCACAAATTTTGCTGTTTCAATTTTTTACTCTATAAAGTTTCTGTTGTTAAATAATTTTAGAATTATATGACTAAGGGTTGCAATTATAACTCTTAAGGTGTCACGAACAAGATATATATATATATATATATATTTGTGTTCCGAAGATTAAAAGAAATTTCAATTTTGTTATGTATTACTCCTGCCTTGATTTCGCTGCTGGTTGTGTAGTGGGACTGATGCTCGTTAGATATGTTGAGGTCTCAAATTGCCCGTGGGCATGATGTAGAAGTTTTGTGAGGGAAGAGTAAACTCAGGTGTCGGTCTCGTCAATGATCAAAATTACGATCTCCATCGCCAATAGTCTTCATATTGCTTACAACTGCAACGTTAACTAACAATAATTTTAATTCCCTTGATTTCATATTAAATACAATAATATTTATACTCGTATTATATAATTTGTTATTCGTTTTTGTTATATTATATGGCAGTTTAGTTATATGCATTGAAATCGAATTATATTTATATATTTTCCCCTTTATATATGCTTTGCTTTTTTTAGATTTTATTTATTTATATATTTATTCTTGTTTTCGAATTTATATTTGCATTATAGTTTGGCTTATCATGAATTTGTGGTAGGAGTTTCTCATAGCTTTAGTACAAATGCATTATGATGTAATATATTAAAGTTTTGTCTTTGTTCGTTTGGTTTTATTTACTTATTTTAATATATTTGTATAGGAATATAAAACATTTACTCAAAAAATTAATATGTTTATTTTATTTACTCATTAATTTTAAAAAATGCATTATGTTTTATATTTGTGTTGTGATCTAGGTATTAACCGCATCGTAACATGATTAAATTAATCGTAGTTTTATGGCTATATAATTATTTTTAATATGTGCTGTAAAATCTTTTTTATATATTTCCTTATATTTGAAACGCATATCTGTTACATAATTACATGTTTCCATGTTTGTATTACCTTCATTATTGCAATACAATTGTACTTGCTTGTGTGTATGGTTATTTTACTTTGACATTACAGGTAACCTCTTATAACCTGGAACATCTATAATACTGTTAAGATAATATCGATAAGTAGAAATATTAATATTTAGGTTAAGCAATATCCATTTTAATTTACTGTCTTATCTATATAAACTCTTAAACTAAAATTAGGGCAAGCACATTAAGAAAAAATAAAGTTATCAAAATAAAAACAATAATACATTACTGAATAAATTAATACTTTTGAAATTACGTAAAAAAGCAAATACATATTTTTAAAGGCGAAAACATAATTCAGCTGAACCTCCTTAAGTTGGATCCCTGTAACACGAAATGACGGAAAACACGTATCAATCTGCACGAATTATTGTTGTTATTATTATTATTTTTGTTTTATTTTGTGAAGCGTTCTGCAAATATCCATGATAACATTAATTTCATCCAGGTATTGTGAAAAAAAAAAAATTCCGTTAGAAAATCTTCTAATAAGTGTAAATGAATAAAAGGAAAGGGGAAGGGAGGATTTACAAATATTCTGCGCATGGTCAAAATAACCTTCATTTCATCTATTATCGCCAATGCCATCGGCTTACGGTAATACAGTTTTTAAATAAAACTGTTCGCACAATTCTATTCTTCACAAATTAAGCGGTTTTATCTATTGTATATATGATTCATGCTCAACTTGTTCAATAAAAAGATTATTTTCCGTAATCATGCGTTCTTTTACTTAATTTTTACGCATTCTCCAGTTTAGCCATATTTTTGATACCCTGGGCCGTGTCTGGTCTCAATTAAAAATAATTCTGGTCTAATATAAAAATAATTTCGAAATGATTAAAGTTAACTTTTTTTTTGTTCACTAGTTCTTTGTTTCGTATAACAAGGATTGATATAACAGATATTTTTGTAGGCACCATGTAATTTGGGGAGTTTCCAGCATTTACCTCCATATGTTTAGAATACCTAACACATATTTAATTTGGTGGCCGCGGTAACATATCGTTCATGGCAGCGAACTCGCGGACAGCGTTGTTTCAGTCAGTTCATGGATCTCAGTCCTATAGCCCTTAAGATTCCGCATTTAGTAGGGTGGATGCACGTTAAATCTGTCGAGATTCTTAATACTCTGCCTTCCCCTTGGTAAGGAGTGAAAATTTATAGAGAAAGAGATGCCAGTTTTTCTGTTGTCCTCATAATTTGATTACAGGCCCTAAAGTTGCTTGTAAGACCCCCATTAATAAGAAAACAATCAATCAATTGCGTAGGATAAGCATTTATATATTTTATTCTTTCTATACGTATGACCATGAATTGAAAGAAATAAAATATTAATTAATAAAAATATTTCTCTCAATGTTAAATGTGTTTAAAACAAATGTGTAAGAGAAGAAATAATTCGAAAAGTAAATAAATTTTCGGGATTTCTACAGCTGATGAATTGAAATTTTAACATGCAATGTAATTCAGTAAAAATAAAAAATAAAATAAAAAAAAAAAAACTCATGCTATCTCACACATCATTGTGTTTTCACGCTATAAAATGTTAATAAAAGATATATTAACATTCTCAACCATTCCACAAATAGCCTTTCTTAAAACAAAATTACCACGATTTAAAATATGTAATGAAATAATTCCATTACCAGTGTTAAAGTAAAAAGTGCAATCATTTCAACTCTAAATGCGGAAAACGAAATTCTTTGGAGTAGATAAATAAACTAGGAACTTTTCCGAAATTAATGAAACGTAGAAAAGAAACGATGCAACTGATTACCGGAGCATTTCCAAGTACAAAACTTACGAGGCAAATGCTGAAGATCCCATATTCTTTTCACTTCGACATTAGCAGTCATTTAAACCATAAAACATCCTCACCCCACATAAGTTTTAAGAGCGTATTATGTCCCCTTGGTTGTTCTAAAAACTCCTTCCGTTCTCTTTTTGGAGCAAAAATTTTCCATTCCCGATAATTCCACCGTAATCACCTTTATATCAGGAGTAATTTTCGGAGCAAAAAATTATTACCTTTAACTATAATGATAATTGCCTAGAATTCCTAATAACGATGACTTAATTCTTATTCGAGGTAATACCAGTAATTTATCTAGAAACGGCCATTTAATGCTCGGCATCAATTAAATGGGGTAAAATTCTTGTTGCCCTTATTTTTAAAACTTACCAGAAAAGGGTATTAAATGTATGAAGTGCCGTCTAATAATTAAATGAGATTTTATTCGAGGATTAGAGCGGGAGAGCGCATAAATTAATTGGAACGTGCCTTGGAATATAATTAAATGGAATTCTGGAATTAATACGAGAACCCACAATCATTTTTGATTCATTTTTGTGTCTTGTTCTGGCCCCGGTTTAAATTTTGATGTGCTTTTGAGGTTTGAAGGAAAAAGGATGCTTATTAGTGCTATTTCAAATTTAGTAACAACCAATTCTGGTAAAAGTGATAAAGAGGAAGATAGCGGGGCTAATGAGCCTGCATTTATGAAGGAAATATGGAGCTATGAGAATAAGAAGTTTTAGTGAGTTGTTGGATGTTCGCTTTGTACCGAAGTTTATGACATTAGTAAAAAACGTAATTTAAGAGTCCATTCTTTTGAGGAAATGTTTCTAAAAATGAGAACACGGAAATAAAAGTTAAATAACAGAAGTACAAAAATAAAAATGCAAAAAAGATAAATGAGAAATGCAGGATTCAGATTGCAGGTAGATTTCTGTTTTAAATATTTATTGGTTATTTATGTACTTGCGAAAAGTTAAGCGTTCGAAAGTAAAAAACATTGTAAGAAATTGTAATTGTATGTAAATAGCATGTTTTTATTTATGTATGATGTTTGGTTTGTAATTTTATCAAAAGAAAGTTAAGTCGTTCTCTTTTTCTCCGCCTTTTCATAACATACTCTATTTGTTTTTTAATTAAACTTCACTCACAATATATGTTAAGAAGTATCGTAAGATCTTAATTTTAATTAAAAAATAACAGAGATATATGGATAAAATTTATTATATATATCTATTAATCCATATATACATAATGATGTAAATTATTGCTATTAATGTAATTGCTGAACTATTATGCTGAAAGGCTTAAGGAAAATTAAGAATTGAAAAATAAATCAATGTTTAAAAAAATTAATCTAAAGAAAGTAAGATTACTATCTTCTTTTCCTTCGCCGATATTATATTTAAGCTTAGTTATTGTTTAGAAAATGAATTAACTTTTGACTTTTATGAACTTTAATAAAAATTGTTTTTTTTTAACTATATTATTTTCAAAGTGTCTATGACTAGTTTAAGTTGATCTAAACTTTCCCGTTACAATTTTCATACTTTTACTTCTTTAGGTCGTCGGGAAAGGAAGTAAAAAGAATGCATATATCTGTTACATATTTCCTTTACTTTTTTGGTTAAAGTATGATCTCATTTATTTCTTTTACTACTCCCAACGGATTTCCTCTGATAGAGATTTGTTTCGGTCAGTTTAAGAAATTATGTATATTTTTTATGATTTTCGTCAGAGATCTTTATATCCCTTTAGGAAACAAAATAACAAATACTTATATAGAGACTGTTATTTTCTTCCATAGATTTTGCTATATAATTCGTTTATTTTATAAGTTATGTACTAAAATGACTTTACTGTTTACTATTTAAGTTTCGAAATTCAAATCATGTCCAAAACGGAAATGAAAATTTACATAATTTTGTATAAAGCTATCAAAATTATGCGAAAAGTATAATTTTCTGAAATTCATATCAGTCAGAGATTTTCTCTTTTCTTCCCTTTTTTCATTATAAATTACATTTTTAATTCTTCTTATAATTATGAACTCCCGTTAACTTAAATTCTTAGGTTAAAAATGTCAAAAGAATTATCTACTTTGATTATCCTGAAGAAAGGACAACCTTTTTAAGATTATACTTCAATTGATGCATATTTTTTTTTCGTAACAAGAATTTAATTCAAAACAAGATACCAGACATATCAAACATGTGAATTTTCATTGCATCTTATGCTAAAGTTATTTTAATGTTAAAAGGCTTCAGACGCCAGACTTATAAGGTAATAAATTGGAGACAGATTGGAAGAGAATCGGGTCTCCTTTTTTCACAGATCTTAGTTTGTTGCTGATTCGCGTTAAATCTGATTATGTTTAATTTATGTTTGTGTTATGGAGATACAGATTGATTGATTTTTTATTCATGTCACCCTTAAAATCAACAAGAGGGTTTTTGATGACGGACCACGAAATTGTGGATCTCAATCAAATAACGAGGGTGCTGGTTGCTCCCTCTCTAATCCTCATACCGCACCTTCGGGAACATATTTAACATCCAGGCGTTCCGCTATGCAGATGGTGCTTAGTGGCAGCAGGTCTCGAACTCACGAATAGATGAAACAGCCCAAGCTATGAGTTCATGATCACAATGCTACCCTTTACAACGAATGTACCAGGATAGATGTAGAGCTCCTCTTCTGAACCTAGTTCACAGTGTTACGAGCCCTACTGAACATATTTAGAATATCTTCAAATTGGTAGAATTATGTAAGTGATCTCATCAGTATCAATTCTCATATGGCCTCCTCAGAGCAAACTGGCTGCATGTCACTCAGTCTGGTCTAAAGCTTTGAGTGGTATTTTGATTCAAATGGTACTTTCCCATTTGAATCATAGCAAATAAGTATATATGTGTGTGTGTGTGTGTGTGTGTGTGTGTGTGTGTGTGTGTGTGTGTGCGCGCGCGCGCAACTACGGTACATTTACACGATACACATAACGACGGTACATTTTCCTTTTGTCATCAGCAATTATATTATCCGCGGAGGAAAATCTTAACTTGTTTATGAAAACAAAAAACCGAAATATTACATAACTGTCAGATCTACCGCTCACAAAAACAATAGTTCTAAAATCGTTAAAATTAATCTATATGTGAAATATTGTCTAGAGGAAAATATAAAGAGGAAATATATTCATAAGAGTGTACGATTGTAATAATAACCTGAGGTCTCGGCAATTTAACGGTCATGGTCACGAGCATGCAGCCGATGTTTTATCTTTCGAGCAGTATATTCAAGCCCAGATACCACTAAAAACTCGTCGGTTAGCGGGGCTTATGCACTTTAAATCTGGTCGAAGTTCAAAGTCATCCAGAGACATTGTGTGGAAATTTGGAGGGAGAGGTGTTGTCCCCTTTAATAAGGTTTACAATTAAGTTATCAGTCATCAAATAGCCTCGTGTTGCTACTCATTTCTACGTTATGAAACAAGCATATCTCATGTATAATAATTATTTTACCGTCAAGTGTGGGAAAGTGTTTCTGAATGGCGTAATTATTTTGTGTAACATAAGTTAGATCACACAATTAAGTGAACGAAGTATGTAACCCTTATGTTTGAACAAAACATGTTGATAAATAGATCCAAACGTTAAATTTCTCTTTCACATTTATTTTGTTTCTGAAAAATCATTGATGCATATAATTAGGTATAAAATCATTAAATTGTAATTACACTATTTATGATCAGAATACAATTAATTTTCCTACGTTTGTAGGTAATATTAAATGAAATCAGAGCGTTTCTCGAAATATAGTAGCATATGTGAAAGTACTTCCTAAAATACAATGTGGTCTTAATGTCATATTGTTTATTCCCTTTTTTAACCCACAATATTTGTTAATCTGTGTGGACCAAAATTTTCGTACATTTTATTTTAAACTCTTCAGTCACAACAATGCTTTTAAATCAGACCACATTTCATTTTATTTCAGATGTCGATACATTATACGGGTCTCACCGCTTCACTGGTGTTATAGTGAAGAAATACATGACCCTAAAATGTATGTCAACATAATGTAGATGTTAGCTTCACAATAAGCTGCAACAATCATCCATTAATGCAAATTTACACAGATAATGTTAATATTCGCTAAAGTATGCAAAGTACTGCGGGGGTATTGATCAATGGGGTTAGTTAGTGATTGACGGTGAAGTTAAATGGCGCGAGAGTTAAGAACTAGAAAACAAGGTTTAACTATAATTATGATGTTTGAAATGATGGGTTGGTTAGCTGGTTTTATTAACTTTACACTAGAAGCAACACGAGGGCTATTGGGGATGGACTTCATATTTTTGAGCCTCGATCGAGTGACGAGGGCGACATTTGAGCTGGCACCTCCCTCTCTTAACTTCCATGCCTCACCAACATCACGATATAGACCCTTGATAGTTTAACGTGCATTAGCCTCAACTATATGCCGGGTCTTCAAAGGCATCAGAACCTGAACCCACGACTCGACCCAATGCCGGTAGGGAGTCCGTGACATTGACCACTAGGACACCGCAGCCGTCTAACAACCGATTATGATTTTAAAATACTTTCAGTAAATGTTGTTTATTTTTACATTAGTTATGCTCATGTGTGTGTGTGTGTGTGTGTGTGTGTGTGTCTTTTAAATAAAGGAAATATTTATTTACCTGGTCCTTTTTATATTTATCAATTTTTAAAACTGGAAGTTACTTATTTTAAGCATCCGTGAATTCTTAAGAATTATTTGCTTAAGTAACAAATACAGTTTTGCTCATTTTTGGATTATGATTTTTCGGAGACTTTTTAGCACTTTTTGAGACATTTAAATCTGCGTTTTTTAAATTTTAACCATCAGTCACCTGCAATAAAATGAGAATCTTAAAAACGTCGTATAATTTCAAGGACCTTGAAAACAGAGAAGAGACAAAAGTTGGTTCGCAAGAAGGAGGCTTAAAAATAGAGAAGGATCACGAGAGCATCCCGGAGACGCGTCAACCATGTTTACTAAGGACTTAAAATCCTATGGGAAAAGAAAAAGATTACTAGGGTGCCTCCGGTGAGCGGTGGCCATACTAACTTGTTGAAGATAAGCCCCTGATAAGCTGGGGCTTGGAAAACTAATAATATCAGAAAATAAATTGAGTGTAGCATTGCACGAGAAACAAATAAGAGCAAGCTGTAAGTTTCAAAACATGAAGAGTAGCAAAAAAATTATTTTATTATCAAAACATAAAAATTAGATTTATTCGGAATATTTTTTCTCGTTTAAAAATTCGATTAGATTTTTAGACGGCAAATTAATTTTAAAGTCAAAATTTTCTGAAGTACACTCACTTTTACAGGAAAAAAAACTATTTATAACGTCATGTTTGTATTTTTACAAATCTACTTAAAACTCTAAATTCATATTGTAAACATCGCTTATTTTGAAGAACATTAATTCTCAGATGAAAACAACAACGAAAATATTCTTCTAAGAACCAAAAATTATTAAACTATATGGAGTTGATCTAGAAAGGAGCAGATAACATGTGTATCTAAGTTTAAGTAACTTTGGATATTAGTATTAAATTTTAATTAATACAGGAAGAGAAATTGAGTATGAAAGCTACAATGTTGTAAAGAAACGTGCTTTGAACAGTTTAACTCTTAAGAGCAAAGAATATCAATGTTAAAATAATGTTATTTGTATGAAGACAATATGAAATAATCACTTTCGCAGAAAGATATTTTGTGCCATTATTCTAACAAACATATTTCCTTTCATAGTCAACGCATAGTATCTCGGTTCAAAATTTAAAATCAGGATATGAAAATATTTGTTAGTAGGAGATTCTTATGTAATATGATCACATATCAGAGCAGTTTGAAGTAAAATTGAAAACTTGTTTAGCAAAATTAATTCAAAATTGAATAAAAGATTAATTTTATCGAAACGGTTAATATATCATGCAGTTTGAGACGATGTTTACAGAAGAGAGTTTTCGTAAAATCGGTATAATATGTTTATCAGTTTCACTAGCTATTGAGTAGTTTGATTAAATCATGTAAAAGTATACATTAAAACTGATCTCAGCACATAAGAAAAGTATTCAAACAAAACAATAACCTATAAGATTACAATATTCAATTTAAATACATATTTTCTCTATTAATGCTAGAAGCTCGTTTTCAGGTGAAGACTAAATATTTGAAAAAGTAAAATTGTGGTTTCGAAGAAAAAAATAATTGCAAATTCAATTTCGTAGAAATCGGTTGCAAGAAAAAAGTCGCCCAAATTTCGAAATTAAAATTCCATTTTTTTCGATTTTACACATTGAATCTAAGCTGAAACTTTTTTTTAACAAAAAAGATGTAGTATTAGTAGGAGTGTCAGCAAAAAGCTCAACTTTTTGGATTTGTGCTAGAATGACTAATAAATTTACAAATAAGACTGTCAAAAATACTTCAAGAACTGAACGACCCTCCTCGACTCACGCCAAAGGCCAATCTTGGTTGATTAGAGGAACTCATTGCTGAAAATCAAGTTCATCAATTCGATGCCTTTTTTTCCAAGAATTTGAAATCAATCATCACTATCCTCTGATCTAACTTCCCGGTAAATTTTTTAAGGAGACGCTTTAAAAAACTATTTTTACCTATAATCTTAAATGCATTGTTTTACTCAAGGTCATTATTCATCAAGAAATTCAAGAGACACAGCGAAATGTATTGTGAACTTTTTTTACAAAAATATATAGAAATGAGCCTGCATTTTGAAATAAATTTCGGTATTTTAGCTTTGCCTTAGGAGCATTTGTTTTTCTAACCAGTGATGAGGGATATTAGTTGACCTTGAATAGCGGCAGTATTTCAGTATTTCAAACTTTGGGTCCGAAGAAGAGCATTGAGTTGTCCGTACGCTTTTGCTGCGCTCTTATCAACCAGACCAACAGAGATTCCTTTTAGGCTAGTTATTAAGACATTTTAACTTCTTCCATTGCTGCTGTTGATTAGAGCCATAACATACTTTCCCTTCAATATCCTCGTGATTATATGAAAAGGAATACTTTGAACGATATTTAAGAGCAGATGATTTTTCCAGCCATTATTGCAATTGATACATGTCTCTCTCCTGTTTTATTGAGTTTCTATTTGAAAACTTTCTATTTGACGTCATCACGATTTCTTATAGAGATGGCGGGTCTATTTGATGCGTTCAAGATAATGGTACTCTTTATCTCCAAGAAATATAATTTTTCAATCATAGCTCAGAAAACGTGTCATGGAAATGTATAATATTATATGCATAAATAATTATATATTACATAAATTTTAATATATTACATAATAAACAAAAATTACATTAAAACTGTAAAGGGACTTAAGGACCAATGTATTATTTAGTTACTGGTATGAAATATTTCCTTCGTTAATTAGCTCTACTGCCCTCTTAAAGATAAAGTAAATATATATTAAACACTCCAGTTTGAAGATATGTAAGGTAACTACAACACACTTTATTATTTATCAAAGAATATAAAGAAATGCTAGTCTCACTAGAATTAATTTTAACTCTGTTAATCTAAGTTAATGCTCAAATAATCGAGTCACTCTTTACCAATGAGTCATCAAATAATCAGTCTTACCTTATCATATCACTCATTCCGATTCAAACACTTCACGATTACAGCAGATTACATTCCTATTATTCTCATTGGGAGTCACTTTCAGATACATTTAATCTAAATGATTAATTGCGATGATTCCTTGCAATCTACAGCATGTATTAGATGGTCATTTCCTCTATCTCCCTTCGTCTTTTTTCAATTCTGTTTCGCTTATACTCATATATCATTATCTTTAATTTAAATAACTGCATTTCTTATCGTCATAAAATTTACCTTATCACGTGTCATTTTGATTGGTGAATAGTTATAATTTGGTGCAATACAAATTACAAAAGTTCCTAGAAGTTAGTGAAGAGAAAATGGTGAATAAAACCAACGTCATATTAAAATAAGAAAAAAAATGGTTTCTACATAAGAATCATATATGGCTCAAAATTCATTGAGTTTGCTTAAGCAAATACATTCTATAATATTTTCTAACATTCATGTCTAAGTATTCTCATTATTCAAGGTTCGAAGTAAAAGAAAAAAAAAGTTAACTTATTTATGAACCTTCAAATATGAAAGCATAAAAATTTATATTTATTTAGAAACAAAGAAGCATGAAATAATGAATAAAATATTTTAAATGCATGAAATTAAAATATTTGAAATATAACAGATTGTACAGATTCATAAGAACGAATTGCGCTTGAAGAAATGTAGAATAGTGTCATTCCTTTTCTCTCTTCCAAAGTTTATTTATTTAATATTTTCTTTTTCCTAGAAAAATTGACTCAAGAACTTAAATCTTGAGAATTTAGATTTTTTTTTATTTATTTTTGAAACTCTCCGTTCCTGAAACATCCCACAATTTCGCGTTCTTTAAACACGTTTACTTTCATTTCAGTAATTTATTTTTATTTTTTTCTGTACAGACGTTTTTTATAAATGTAATTTTAAAATTTTCTGTTTTTTTTATAGCAGCGTTTTTTTCACTAAATAAGTCTTCTACTAAGTTATTTGCATCATGATTTAAAAACAAGTCGAGTTTCTTTTTTTAACTTGAGCAGTTACTATCAGCAATTTCTCAGCATTGCTTTCAGTTACTTCTTTCCCCTTAATCACCTTCAAAGTACTAAAATCGTAACGTATTTCCTTTTTTAAAAATAGCTTCTTTTATATGCAGACTTCAGACTTGTTAAATCTATGAATATATGTAATTGTCTATTTTAATATTTTTGCGATGTATGTCTAACATATTTAAATATTTATTCAAGAATAGGAAAAAAATAAATCTTTCTAATTTTATAGAATCCTACTCACATAACAGTATGTTAAAACTGAACTAATTCAAAAACCAATTTCACTGTTATGAGGAGAATTTTAATATTCGTACAATGTAAGGGGAAATAAATTTTTTACCCGTGTGGGATTATTATACTAAGTTTAGTTTACATTTATTCTAAGTCATAGCATTAATTTTATATTGTTTTATTTATTTTATTTTTGTGTTTATTAAAAAAGAAAGCATATTTTACATGTTATTTAGCCTCCTTCCATTTTTTTTTTGCTTCCCTGTCCCTCTATCTAATATCTTGTTTGTGTAATCGGTATTTAGCATACAATAGCTTGAGAATAATAAAAAGTTTTAATCTCAAATTTATTATGCTTTGTCTGCATCCATTATTCTTGACACATTTTAATTATTTAAATAACATTTGTAGAACACATTTACATGATCATGACAAAAAGAAAGGGGGTAATCATGAAGGATATCTCAATAGCGTTTTTCGATCTCTCTTTCAACTCTATGTACCTTCCTACTTTTAATTTTCTGATATTTTGTTTCCTATTAATTTTCTGATATTTCACATCTGTTTTATACCTGCTGCAAAAGCAATTGGTAGTCACGGAAGCTTAGTGGTCCTGTTCATGAGCTTGCGGCCGACCTTGTTTCCTTCGAGTCGGGTTTCCAGATCTGATGCCACAAAAGATCTGCCGTTAAATTTTTGAAAACTAAAAGTTCCCCTCACACACCCAAAGACTTGGGGTAGAAGTTTGTAGAGGTAGGTGCTAGCTCAGGTGTCATCCTCCTTACTTGACTGAAGCTGAAAATTACGCTTTCCATAGCAAACGGCCTTCGTGTTGCTTCTAAGTGAAAGGTTAATGTCAATCAATAGTCAATACTTGTATACGGATAGTAAAGTGTGTTAATGATATAGAATTATGTTATCAGAAACTTTTAAAAAAATGTTAAGTTTAAATTACTAAATTGTATATCGTGAAAGAAATAAAACTATTATTTGTATACCTCATATCCGAGAATTATTTTTTATGACTTATCATTAACAATGTATTCACTGCATTGTACATCAGAATCTTCAAATGCAGTCTCATTAGGCTTAGAGCATAATGCCATTTCTTAAGATCGGTTTTGCATCATTCAACAAAAGGAGCAACTATCTATTCCATCAACGGTGAAAAAAACTGAAGTTTTTCTACATATTTAAACAAAGAAAAAGGAAAGGATAAATGTATAGTAAGACCTTAAAGTAATTTTTGTATTTTACAGAAAATCTCTTAATGTTTTTTTATGTCATCGCGAGGAGTCGGAAATGTTCATAAATACAATTGCATGCAGCTCTGAATATAAAATTACTAATTATTACAAAAATCACAAACCTATAAGAGATCTCAATCATGTGTTTTAATGACGCATGCTCCGTCTATGCAAAAGCTCTTAAGCTTTTATAAACAAAAAATAACACACTAATTCGTTATAAGATTTCTCTAATATCTCTTACATATACTTTGTTTAATTTTCTGATTTATTGTAACAATCTTAAAACCATTTCTGACATATTGCCATCTTCATGATTAAGTGACCTAATGACGCAATAACAATAAATTGAAAATCTTTAACCATTACATTCAAGTTTTGAATAAACAATATCAATTTAAATTAATAATGTAGAGTGGTTAACTAATCGCATCTTTCAATAATTATTATCATGAAGAATTCTAATTATTTTGGTAACTCTGAAAGGCCCGGGACCATTTCCTTCTCTTAATCACCTTATCACTAATCTGTACTTCACTAGTCACTAATTAGTAGTCAAACGAATATGAAATCAGACAATGGAGACTAATAATTATTTTATTCGGTCTTACGATTATTCAGTGTTCAAAATTAAATTATTATGTATGTGAATAAAGTCCTTTTCTTTTACATGTTGAAATCTAAATATTAATATTATAAATAACATTTAATGCAGATTAATAGGATCCGACATCGTAATTAGAAGTGAAGTGAAGTTTCTGATCATAATATGTATGTATATATATATATATATATATATATATATATATATATATATATATATATATATAGTTATAGTTATTATTTCACCTTAATGAGTGGCAACGGATATGCCGTAAAGGAAACAGAAGTGAAGATAGTAAAACCATGTCGGGAACAGAAAAAAAGAAAGTAGCGACCAACCGAAGCGAAACGTGAAAGCAAAATATATTTGAAAATTGATAGAACAAATCAGACTAATTTTATCTCTCTCTCTTTTTTCAAATGATATATAATTGTTTGTATCATCCTAAATGTTTTTTTCTGTGAAACATTATGTATATAATGAGCAGGAACCTCAATGCATCTCTCTTCTCCCTCTCTTTACATATATATATATATATATATATATATATATATGTATTCATATATATATATAGAGAGAGAGAGAGACGCCAAAATTATAAAAATATAAAATCACAATTGAATTTGTGCAAAAAGTCATGGACCAAACCAAAATCAGAAAGATGAAAAGTGAAAGATAATATAGTAAATAACTAAAAAAAGAGAAGTTATAAATTCAAAAGTTAGTAATTTAAAATAAATAGACAAGAAATAGAAATATAAATAAAGATGCATAAATTAAAGAACTGAAAAAAAACTAAAAACGGAAAACATAAATATGTGCATATAATAAAACAAAAATTATAAATATGTGTATATAATAATTATTATTGTTAATTATATACATTGTTTTAAATTATATAAAATCATACCAAAAAATTACAAATTATAACCACTAAAATAAATTAAATACTTTTAATTAAAACTAAAATGCTACAGAATTAATTGTAAATATAAATCGTAGTAAATGACTTTATTTCCCTTTCGTATATTTTTAAGGCATTTACATTTTTTCTCTTATGTCTTGTTTTCTTATTATATCTGTTTTGTGCTTTTTTTTCAAAATTAACTTTCAATTGTTATCTATTGTCACATATTTCTTTAGATTTAATTTATATTTAAATTTTCATATTTTAAATATTATTTATTGTGTTATATTTTTGTTCTTTTTCAACGTTTATTTTATAAATACTTTGTTTTAAATTTAGATTTTTGTTGTTTTAGTTTGTTTTTAATGTTTTTTTGAAAATTTATTTGATTGTTATGTTTCTTCGTCCAGTAACCATTTGACTCAATGTACTTAGTTTTTTATCCCCCTTAATGTAACGAGGAGTTTTTTTTTTCAGATAAATATCAAGTCGCCTGCTTAAATTAGTTTCAAATGTTAAATACATAACTGTTTTGATAGTTTCCTCATTATTTTCACAAATTCATTCATTTTAAGATATAGTATTAATAATGAGATTGAATACATGCATCCATGTATAATTTAACGATAAAATTGACAAGACCTCACGTGCAAATCGCGCGATAAATATAAAACTTTTATATTTTACCTACGTTTTGTGTTCTCTAAAGACCGATACTTAAAAAAAATTATTTCTCGTAACTTAGAAACAAATGCATTTTGACTCAACTGAAACCATTCCGATAAACCTATTTTACAAAGGCAAAGTTTTTTAAAACAACATTGAAAATAAAAGTTTTGACAAGCATGGAATCTAAGCTTTAACGGAAGATTTAATTCCTCTGTTTTGCTGAAATTTGAGTATCGAAAAAAAAAAAGTCTATTAAAACAGTTTACTCAACAAAAAGAACAATCTATTGTGCCCTTTATAAGAAAAGGAACAACCTTTCCGGGTCTCATTATATCTGCCTTACAAGCGCGTTGCATTCTGGGAGGACGTACTGGACGACCAATCAATCGAGATAACTCTCCTTTCCCGAGACATTCTCAAAGTGGTCTTCGTTTTAAAACATTGCAACATTGAGCGCTTCCTGTAGAACTTAAGCCCACCCTTTTGCTGTAACTTTGAACCGGAACTTAATGACCGATTTTCTGGCTCGAATAAGTAATGATTAGAAAAGTTGAGGGGGGAGGAGTTCTTCAGTCATATGTTAACGAGGGAGCCACAGAAGAATATTTGCACTTGTACGGGGTTCGGAGTTTAATTTGTATCATTGTATATCTTAAGTCCGAATTACCATAAGCATTTCATTACGGTCGCAAATTATCTGTGCGTTTCAACGGCATTGCTTCCATAAAATGAAATGACCTCTCTCAAGAACATAACACACACAAAAGGGACGGAATGGGTGCAAAGAGTAAATAAAATAAACCTTAATGATGATTTAATTTTAAAAAATAGTCTCTCATTTAATTCTAATATGAATTTACTTAACATAATGACACACGTTTAGTTGTACTTGAAAATATCATCCTATTTCGAATTTTTAAATTAATCACATTATTATAATAGACCTTAAAGCTGTTTCAAAAAACTAACGTACATTTAGAACAAAAAATTAACTTACAAAAAACGTTCAAAAAATTAACCTACATTTATTGCCCTTTGCAGTTCTCTAATGTAAGTACAAAGAACATAACAATAATGTTCAATAATTTCTAAAGGCAGCATTACTATTATTTTTTTAAAATTTGGCTCTTTTACATGTGAATTATACAAGTATTCATCATGAAATGGTTGAAGCTTAAATTTTTAAGATTTGATTTTATTCTTATGAATAACAAAGTTGTATATATGTATGTGTGTTTATATATATATATATTTGGACCCCAGTAATACATAAATTACTACACGTTTGTCCGCTTCATACGTGGTCTTACTACGGTTCCCTTGATAATCAATCGTCGAATCCTATACATTGGGGCATCATAATTAGAACTGTCCTTCTTATGATAATCAGAAAGTTTAGATGAGGCCTCAGCTTCCATTTAAAGGCAGGTATTAATATCATTCCTATCTTTGTATTTTATACATATGATTACCCCCACCCCCCATTTCTGGGGAAGATCTTTCGGTCAATTAGATAATCTGAACGTTAAAGAATTTCTTATTGATATAATATTTAGAGTTATGATTAATTATTATTTTTTTTGTTTTGTAAACTATTTACTTAATAGTGCTAATTTATATCGATAGTGTGTAAAGTAAAACAAAAGGCTAATTTTATTGAGGAAAAACTTAGTTATTGAGCGGATTAAAAAAAAAGGTAAATTAAGCAAATATTCCCATAGCACTTAATTTACCCTAGTCTACACATCCGAGATTGTTAAAAAATGAGTGTTATCAACATTATCAACATACTTCATCAGAATGTTAATAACTTTGATAATGGTGAAGAAATGACCGGAAATAAAGCTAGGACAGCAGAAAACACTAATTCCAATAAAAATATATTTGAATTTTTTTGCTCAATTTATACTAATACTTCAACTCGTGGCTTAGTAACCATGACTCATGACTGCCCTACTCTAATGGGATACACTATATATATATATATATATATACTGAACTGAAATTCAAATATATTGGGGTGATCAGGATTTATTTTCTTCAGGAAAGCTTAAAGAGTCACAGAATACTTTCTCCTAAAAATAACAATCTGACGAAAGCAAGTATTCCAAATAAGAACAGAAAAGTATAATTTCTTTCAAAAGGAATTGAAGATGAGTAAGATTTTTTTGGTTTAATAACAGCATTCTTGAGCGATAAGAGAGGTTTATTGATGATGACCTTGTAATTCTTAACTAAGATCAACTAACGAATGGGAAACCTTAAATAGTACCTCATTCTTCTGAGGTTCATTTCACTTCATACGAAGAATTGGATGCTAAATTCCATAGTAGCCCAAGACTGGCATGTAGTCTCAATATGAGAACAAGGATATTAGTAAGATTTATTAACTATGAAATACGGAAATTGAAAATAATTTGTACTCGAACCGTATTTTTTCTACTTATATTTATCATGTCTTTAAACTAAAGTAGCATAGTACAATTTTCCTAAATTAAAACATCCTTAGCACTCAAAAAGTTAAATAAGGAATAAGGGTGATCAAAAATCACATTCGTAATTTTGGAATGAAACGCTTTGGCGCTTCCTTGTTTAAAATTTGAACTTCCATTGGGTGCGGTTTTTCTAAAAAGGCGGCGCTAATGTGCATTGAAAAAATATTCCATAAGATGTCATTGTAAACAGCTTAGATCACTTTGGTGCTTTCCCCACTCTGAAGACCACTCAGTTGCAATCTGAGAACTGTAATTATTTTAGTTAACAAAAGAAAAATTTTAATTTTTCTTCTGTTATTCATGAACAATTACTGCGAATACAGTTTAAATATATTGAAAATCGCATGGACTTAATGAAAATTTAAATAGCTTAACTTTGTTATGTTTTAGAAACTTTTGCATTAATACTTTCCTTTTCAGATATATTCTGAGTAATTTTGAAGTAATTACTATTAGATACCTTGTATAAAAGGAAAAAAAATTACGATGTTGCCCAAAAAGCATTGGATTAACCTCGCTGTTTACAATTATTTGCGTGGTAGCCGGAAAAAATTTTAATGTTTAAAAAAACATTTGAAAACCTAACTTTACAATAAAGCGGAACTACTGTAACTGCCGAGTTTAAATGCATAGAAATTAGGTGCGCAGATGATATCCAATTAGTTTGTTTCACTTTAATACTTTTAATGATATCGGGCTCATTTAAAATTCTATGTTCTTTTCTTTTGACGTCACTGACGACACATCTGAGAGCCTTTCTTCCCAAAACTGTCATTTTGTATTCTATATTTTTTAGTTTGAGACCAAGTTTCCGAACCAAACATTAGGACTCGCGAGTTTTGTAAATAAGGAACTTTAACTTTTTGGAGAGAAAACTGGACCTCAGTAGAGTGAAGTCCAAAGAACGTTTTGTTGGCCAATGAAATACGATTTTGTATCTCAGAAATGACGTTATTTTTGGCGTGTATTAGAAATCCAAGATAATTAAAACAATGTACAGTTTCAAACTCATGAGGGCTAATTTTTAAGTGATTGAGTATATTTTTTGGTGTCGTTTTCATTACAGTCATATAGGAGAAACACAAGTTAGGAACTATCAATTTGCGACGTATAATATAATTTGAACTCACAAATTTCTGCATTTTACAGCTAATTATTTAATATACATGGAAATATACACTCTAGCATACATCTAATCTATTTAATGTTCAACATTACTTTTCAAATTGTCTTAAAAATATGTAAGCAAATCGAATATATTTTCTAAAACTATTTTCATTTAAGTTATATATCCCTATTGCAATCAACCAGCTTATTTTAAAGTATCCATCACCTTTTTACATTGACTAAGTTTAGTGGTACTAAATTGATAAAAATATTACAATTACATATTAAAATACTATTTCTCGAGCATTTGTATAAGTTAACCATTATTGGATGCATTAAGAAACTACTTATATATCCGAATAAATACAATACATTTTGAAGTTGCTTGTTTATCAAGTATTAAAAAGCAAAAGTAATAATGATATTGTACATGATTTCTCCCTAAGATGATGCGTTTTGACAGAAATATTATTCCATCAAAGACACATTATTTCATCAGAGAAACAAGTAGGCTACATATAAGTTATTTTTAGCATTTAAATACATTTCATTTGTTATAAATTCATTACTTTTGAATTTACTTCCTTCGACACAGATACCGTGTACACATCTTGAAAAATTGATTTTCAATGAAATCCATTTAGATAAATTTTAAAGGGTTTAGAGTGTTGTTTCTACTGATCTTTAGTTCATGCTACATTCAGAACCAGTTTAATCCTTCCAATCAGTGTAAGCCTGTTTTGAACTGCTTTATGATGCCTGAATTGAGTAAAATATGTTTTATAAAATCACTGGGAGAGATATATTCCCCCGGAGAGCCAAGCGGGCTTATCCGTTATTCATGAATCTATTCCATTTGTTACGAATGCTTTCATTTAGGGTCTGTCACTTTGTTAAAAGGCGTTGCGAATATGCTTTTAAAGGATCGGGCCAAGAGATAATCATTCACATTTTTCGCATCCAATATGTTATTTCACAGCTCGCCGTCCCGCCCGATAAGAAAGATAACTTTTCAGGAAAGTTAAGAGTGTAAAGAATGGATTACCCTCAGACAAAGTAGAAACTCTTGGCCAAGATTAATCGCGTTATTAGCAACACTTTCGCAGTTGGAGAGGATAACAAATTACTTGGACTATCTGGTCAGAAAAATGCATCGAGACAGAGATACCCTGGAGGCATAAATCTGGTTGTCTGGCTCCCAGAGTGATTTATACGGGACAGGAAGACAGTACTGGCCAGATATTTTATCATTTATCCTGCCCTTTCCTCAGGAATTCAACAGCCTATCTCGCTGGGAAGAATAAGATAAAAAAAAAAACTCAACAATTCCTTCCCCTCAGCAAATAGAAGGAAGAATGTGGTAAGTGGTCGGAGGTATTCTAGAATTTATATGATAGTTCCACATTTTTTTCAAGAAGACCTATGAGAAGATTTATTGATTTTTCAACGATTTTGGGCAGGAAATTTATTCTCTGGAAGCTTGTTTGACTTTGGAATCAACATTTCCTGGGCTTTTACGGAAGAGGATTTACGGCTGGGGATGAAGTTTGGCATTATTGTGAATTGTTAGCATTGTAAAGGGAAGAGAATATTAAAGCACTTCCACCTGTTTAAACAGAAAAAGAGGCTCCATGTACAATGTTTTCTTTCCAATGGTTTATGTTTTTATTTTTCTTCTTGTTTATCTGAAAACGGTTTTTCGGGGAGGTAAACACCCCCTGATCTTGTGAAACTATTCATCTTCTACGTTAAATTAGATTTCGCGAAAAGCGATCTTGGGTTTTACGATTTCAGTCCCAAAACTCGTTCGATAATTTCTCTCTATATATTTTCAGAAGGAGAAATGGAACTTTAGAATAAGCCCCAGTTTTCAGCGGCAAGGAATAAAGTGCACTTTATGAAATATTTTTTCCTAGAGAAATGTTGGCAAATTGTGTTATTTATAAAGTTTATTTTCGGCGTTTTGTTTCGATTCTTAACTTGCACGATGTGAATTACAGATGCCGGTTTGTTTATTTCTAAAATCTCATTTTGGCCTCCACTTTATTTGAGTATTACTCAATATTTTTTTGAATTGGTCATGGTATCACAGGTATCGTTGAATGTTTTCGTTTGATAAAATTATAATAATAATGTTTGCCGTTGAAAGGCAATATTAAAGATGGTTTTAATTTAAAAGAAAATGGTGTTGTAAAAACGTTTAACTGTAATAAAATGACATCATCAAAATAATATACCTATCCAATAGTACATGCAATCAGAATACGTAATTTTTTTTTTATTTCTTCTGACTTATTACTTCACAATTGAAGAAGAAAAAAAATGGATAAATAAATTAAATAGACGGAATGTGTGTGCCCTTTATCAATTTCTCTTTTGCGACAACAATTGAATTTGCATTTTTACCAATATTTTAAATAATTGAGGTTAAGAAAAGAAATTTAAGTATAAGAATTCTTCAATTAAGAAAGCACTTTATTCTAGTCAGAAATCAATTACAAATACTAATTATTTGATTCGATGAATGGCGCAATATGTTCACATGATATCACCAAGTTGAGCCAAAAGTGATAAAATAAATTGCAACATGTTTATTATGTATAAATATCATATCTGCACTATATTTAACCTGTAAAAATTGCAATATTGCTTAAAACTTTATTTGTTATGGTAATTTTCTAATCGAAGGTATATTCGAATAATTCGGACAATTTTATCAAGCGTAATGTGTTTTGAAATAATGTTAAAAATTAAAGAAAAGAACAGAAGAAATACATTAATGAAAGTTAAACCTGTTATTATTAAAATGTACAGTTTGTATCTCTTTGACTACTTACTTCTTTCAAAATTAAGAATTGGTTGAGTGATTGCTTATTAACATCATACTTAGAAGCAACACGAGGTCAATTCCTGACGGACCTCATAATTTTTAGGCAAAATCAATTGTAACTGCAACCGAGAGGGCATCTCCTTCTCCAAACTTCCTCATCTCGCCAGCTGGAGAACCTGGAGAGTCGATCTCCTTCTCCAAAATACGGCGAAACTTCAGGGAAATAAGGAAACACAAAGCCCCTCGTTCGTGGCTATGACCGCTACGTTATTGCGGCAGCTTAGAAATTGGAAAGCTTACATACAGTTAAAAAAATCTATGCATTTTGATAATACTCAAATAAATATTATCTAATGTTATCAATGGTTTTTAATGTTACATTAACACAATATTGCAATTATTTGTTTTTTTATTGAATTATATTTAGCTATAATATGTGTCTGGTAATGCCGATGTGAAATAAATTTTTCAGTTCATTAAAGCTACTATATATATATCCCTCGTTTTGCATCTAGTGCGACGTTAATAAAACCAAACCAGACAAACAAAGCTACAATATAAATGCATTGCTAAACTCTTGTTACTTAATTTTTAATTATGAATAATTCAATCATTTGTAAAACACTTGCATAATGCATCATACATTATAAAATACGTTACATATATATAAAAAGTTTGATTTTTTAAAAAAGGAATTTAGACAAATATAATTTTTTAAAATATATTTACATACAAATTCCTTGATTAGAGTTGTATTTACTTCAGCTTATTATTTACTTCTAGAAATAATTGTTAAAAATTTATTCTCATGAGCTTAAAATTGTTTGAAAGCTAAATTAAATTCGAAAAAACTTAATGTTGCGTGTATAAAATAAATTTGCTATAATTATAAATATTCAATACTTTTTTTTCCATATGTTGGTAAGCGACTTATAATTACCCGATAAATGTGTTAATATTTACGTCTATTTGGATAGAAATTGAAATTAGTAAGAAATTCCGTTAACCTAATTAGTTAATTAAATTATAAACAGAATCTTTAAACTCAAAATATGTAATTAAGTGAAAAACACGACACTATTTTTTGTTCAATTTTTTGCTCATTTTTTATCATTTTATGGGTAATCCTGTGACAGTATATAAATAATGTTCTGAGTTTTAAAAATGATGTAATGTTAAATAAAAACTTTCTTTATAAATCGTTCTTGAAAGAAATAAAGATTTAATTCTCAAGTATTTCTTTTATAATGTAAGACAAAAGAAGACTTAAGCCCATCAGCTTTATTTTAGACAAATTGGAAGACAGTCCTGAAATCGATGTCGGTGATAATAAAGAGATTTTGTAGCAGATTCTATTGCCTAAAAGCAGCGCGTAACGACCCCAAATCGAAGAAAACATGAAACATCTTAACCGAAAGCAAAAACGTGGTCAAACCCATTTTATCCAATTTCTTCTCTTAATCCAAAGAAGAGAAACAAAGAACATTTCGAGAAAAATCCACGGCATTTTATTATTTTTATTATTATTATTTTTTTCTTTTTCTCGTAACTGCTGCACAAAACCCGTTGTCTCTTTCTCTATCTATTTTTTTTTTATCCTTCAATCGCATTTATAAACAAACGCTGCGAAAAAAACTAGGATGGGTAAAAAAAAAAAAAATAGAGTTCATCGCAATTCCAGTTGGCTGACGTGAAAAATTGATTCTTTTTCTCTTATTGTCACTGACAGAGATTGGAATCGGGGAGAAATACTAGTAAACGTATGAAATGAAATAAATGTGTAAAGGGATAAAACGAAAGACACGAGTTTTCTCGTAAAGAAGAGGGAAAAAAATGAAAAGAAAAGAAAGAATTAGCTGTAGAGGAAAAGAAATGTTACGGTTTCTAATAGGTTTGAAATCACGGAATAATATTAGGAAATGACACGATGGAAAAATGAGCTCTGTTAGATGGGAGGTTTTGCGGAAAAAAAGGGCGTTTTTGGAAACTGACAAGATATATGTGTGACAAATGGATTTCGTGTTTGAATGAAGGTTGGTAATATCATCCCATGCAATCTCATTTTTTTTAACAATGATGTTTTTTAGAACGATATTTGGAAGAAAGTTATTAGCTAAATTGATTCCATACTCTAATATGAAATGGTACAAATGATTTTACAATCGTTTTTGGAAAACATGATATTTTTTGGTAATTATTATGAGCCTATTTTCAGTATTTCTGTTCTTATAAAAACGAAGAATCAATACAATTTATATTTTTGCGAAATTATTTTATGAAAACATTGCATACAAAAAAAAACTAATTCAATGGAAACTAAATTACACGTATAATATTCAATTATTTCTATACATTTCTTTTATGTACAATGTTATATAATATTTCATGCATTACCATGATAACATATAAAAATCCATTAAATAAATATAGTAACCAAGAAACATCAATGAAGAATTTTCAGCGTGTTATATACACAATGTAATGTTTTTTATACCATCTGAGTTCATTTCAAATTATTTTTAAATTTGTTGGATATTATAATACTTCCAAAACTCATGCTAACCAGATAATAAATATCATATCTAAGCAATAGAAAATATACTATAGACTGAATTTTGAAAGATTTTAATGATTTCATTGAAAACAGTTTTGATAAAAATTTCGTTGATAAGCATTCATGGGCCATTTTTAAGAATAAAAAATAGTAGAATTCCTTAAGAAATATTACAAGCAAGATATAAATTTTCGTATTTGAAAGTTTAAAATAAAAAGAATCATAAGACCTTAGAAATATATAATTATAATAAATACACTATGGAAACAACGCTAGTTCATAAAGAAATAAAATACATATCAGAAGTTAGAGTAAATAACATCCTTCGTCTAAAATGAATAAATGTAATACAAATTTGGAGTAATTTGTGATACATAAAAGTACAGCAAAAATTTGGAATTATTAAAGAACAGCAAAAAGCTGTTGTTTACTAATTTTAAAAAAATCAACTTAAGAAGAAAACACGATAACACATTTCTCATATCTATGGTTGAATTTCTTACCTGTTTTTATATTTATTTATTTTTATTTGCATATATTTATTTATTGCGGCCACGGAATTCAAGTGGCTGTGGTCACGATCTCGTGGCTCTTATTGTTCCCGCTGAGTCGTGAATTCAAACTAAGGTTCCATTAAATGCCCCAGTATAGCGACATTAATGCTCGTTAAATCAGCAGAAATCCAAGTCATCCAATTGATGTGAAGTGGAAGTTTAGACATGGGTCTAACTCAAAATGGTCTTGTCAATTGACCAAGAAACAAAATAACACAGTTCTTCGCCAATAGTCCTCGGTTGCTTCTATGTACGACTTTTATGAACAATTAATAAATAAATCTATGTATTTTATAAGATCCGTTGTTGAAAATCAGGTTTCACGGGACGGGAATGGAAATTATGCTGTTCCTTCTGCTAAAACGATACGACAGGCTTAAAATCATCAACGATATTCTCCCGTATATACTTTGATTGGTGTATTATATTGCAGTTTAGTTACAAATTGATTTTCAGAATCTGTCTCTGATTCTAGGGATTCTGAAATTCTTTCTCTGATTCTAGGGTAAATGTAAATTGATTATGTATTAATTATTTTTCTGTGCTTATTAAGGGGAAACATTCCGTAAAGTAAGTCTCCAGACTTTGAAATTACTCCATGACAGCAACAGAAATCTAATCCGGAAATTAGCTCTCATTGTAATCATTATGCCTTTCAGATAAAAGCTTTGTAATTAGTTAGCAACTTCCGCATAACACGACAACAAATTAAGTTTTTTTTTTTTTAGCAGCTGCAACCTTCTACACTTTACAAAACAGTGACACTGTTACCTTAATGCTACTATAATTACTGTAAAAATTAAATTATTAATATTAAAAACAAATAAATTGCTTAGAATGTAATAAAAATTATTTTACAAAAAAAAATTAAAAATTAATTAAAAATCAAAATGCATAAATATAATAAATAAAAAAATTAAATTTCAATTAAATATAATTAAGTTAGAATACATAAAATTTAAAAAATTAAATTAACATAAAAATACAATGGGAACGAAGTGTGTGTGACCCAGCAACTTTATCAACTTTATCCGGGAACCACTACTGGAACGCGATCCACCAATTGGTTATTCCATGGTTTGATGCATTAATTACTTTATGCATCATAAATAAAAATTATATATATATATATATATATATATATATATATATATATATATATATATATATAAATTGCGCATAAATCACGAACACAGTGATATTCCGGCTCTGGCACCCGTGTCGACGAGACCCGCCACTTAACATGAGACAGCTGATGTCTCAAAATGGAAACTGTCCCAAATAAACTAAAATTTAACAGGAAGGGGATGATTGTAGTAATGGCTAAAAAAACAACCTTCTCTACAAGTACCATGTCTCTCTCTTAGTGTCATCCCGATGATACTGGAGGGGAGAATGCAGTGACTTTCTTCTGCAACAACGCAAGAAGTTTAAACGCCTTATTAACTAGCCAGATAACACTTCATTATATCTTAGTTAGTAGCTGTGCAGCAGAAATCGACTGGACAAATTTTTTTCGGATCAATTGATCCAGAGATCGAAATGCAGCTGACACACAAAGCCACCAACTCTCTAGTTTTCTAAGGTGTAGAAATAAAACACAACCCCTGATCTTTCGGGGAAAACACCCTATGCTGAAGAACATATATATATATATATATATACATGTATGAAATATTTATATATTTTTTGGGATTAATGTTAACATGCTTAAATAAAAATAAAAAGCATAATTTTTTTTTTTTGCAATATGAAATATGTTTTGAACTTGGCTCATGTTTCAATAAACTCCCAGTTATTCATCTTTTACAGAAAAACTAAGTAAACATGAGGCTTCAAACACATTTTTTTTTAATAATATTTTTTTTAATTTCGTAGTTGTTTATAATTTAATAGCAATTCGTTAACTATATATTCAAATTTCAGAATTAATTTTGGATCTCATTATTATTATTTTAAAGAAAATTCTGATATGTATTGATAATTATTTAAATTTTGCTTCTTTTATTGATGCACAATATTAATAAATTAAAACTGCATCAAATAACAATTTAAAAAATCGCAAAGTCTAAATCAACGTTAAAATATATTAAATCTGTATTTGTGTATGGCTAATCAAATCAATAAACTATTTTCCTATAGGAAATAAATATATTTATAGAAATTGTGTATGGCGGTATGACATCTACTGAGAAATTGATTATTTCTGTTATATGCAAGCAATAATACAAACCTGTAAGTAAATACTTAAAATTGTAACACTAAACTTTCCACTCAACAATTTCTATAAAGTATTAGAATAGTTTGATATACATTCTTATTAGCATTTTGAAATAACAGTCTGCTCTGTGTATTATATAGCAACCGGTGTTAAAGTTCCTATTGTGGAAAGAAGTCTTTATAGGAACGTCGTATTGATTTCGTTCCAGTGAGGAAGTAAGCAATTAGGGGTTGTCCTTTCTGTCACGGAATTACCCAATTACGAATCCCTCGATTTCGTCATCCGGGCAATTAGAGTGGAGCGCCCCTTAAAATCGTTCAGACTTTTCTCGGAAGAATTGTCAAGGAAATGGACAGGGTTCACTCCTTTGATGACCCATTGGAGAGCGGAGTGGTGAAGGGAAGTCAAGTGTCTTGTTTTAAAGGGGCTCAAACGAGGAATTTATTTAGAGTAGTTTAATGTCTTAGGAAAAGATAATAAATGTGAACACGTATGATATATCTAAATCAATTACATATAACAAATATTTAAATCATTTCTCCCGAAAATATATAACGATGTATTTTTTATTATGTAAGAAAAAAAAGAATTTTATTTTAAATAAATGGATGATTTATTTTAAAAATAAAGCAAGTCTATTTTTGTTGTTTGGGCGTAAATTAAATGTTAGCATACTAGCTAATTTATTAATATAATTAATTATATCACGTCTGGAAGTATTTCTGCTATTTTAACAATATGTTATTTAGTAATATAATTTTTTTTAGGAGAATTTGACTTAAACAATATATGTTTATGGGCTGTAAATGGACTTATACAACTTTCATAATTAGTCAATTGTTAAAATCACTTAATTCCAATTATGAAAAATTAAATATTACTTAAAATATATTTTGTATTAATCCAATTTTGTTTATAAAAAAAAAGAAATTAAATGGGAGACATATTTTTTATTTTGAGTGTTAATTATATTTATGAATTTTTAAATTAATCATACGTTTTACTGTTATTTATTTATGCTCTTTATGGGACAGTGTTTTAAGATAGCCATGACGCACATGTGGCATAAGGTAATAATTGATTAATACTCTTGTATTTTTCTTATTTAATAGTTCTGGCAACGGTATACAAAAGTATCGGGGTGATTCATTTCATTTTTGGAAGTCCTTCCCACTATTGGTGACCAATATAAAGTCAAAAATTCTGTGCCCTCTATCGGTGTTTCTTGTAAAATAGTATATGATACACTTTTTTTGTAAAATCTCATCCAACAAATTTTTCGCTTGTTTACCTATTCCCATAGATTTTGTTTTCACCCGTTTTTGAATTGCGAATTATATTTTTAAATAAAATTCTCTAGTTTAATTTCATTCAAAAAATTCTACACTGTTTCATAATGCAATAACCATGCCTTTTTCGTTATGATATTTCCATAAGAACAAAATATATGTTGTTTCGAAGATACGAATGTCCGGAGAGTAAAATTTGTGATAAATTACTTCGATTTCATTTTTAAAAGACTCTGCGCCACCTGAATGACATTAATTGATAAATTTTGATTCTATCCAGTACACAATGGCATCAGCTAAAGTCTTTGATTTTCGTACATCTCACACAGCAAGAAGTTATTTCCTGCGTTATCCTGGAAGCAGTAGTTTCGCTCTTTACATTTATATAAACTTAATTATAGTAGTAATTATGAAATGCCTCGCTTAAAGTTACGTACTTTGCTTATAATCTCTCTCTCTCTCTCTCTCTCTGTATATATATATATATATATATATATATAACAATAATAATAATAATAATTTCTATATTTAAAATAATAGTTTCTATATTATTGACTTACGCCATTTTCGTAGTCTCATAATCTATTTATTGGCCAGTTTTAAATCTGAAAAACGCATTGCCATCTATATGATAATGTATTTTAACTATAAAAAAATTTACACGAAACTTATGAAACAACGGAAAACAACGACAGCTCGCTACACCTCGGCTATCACGGCACCGTGTATTTAAAATTTGTAAATCGAATTCACATGCCTAGGACCAAGTAATTCACGCAAAACGTAATAGAACCCAAGACAATTTTTATTTTAAAAAGAATTTGTATAGTATAATCTTAAATATTAGCAAGCGAATAAATAAAGCTATTGTTAGTATTTTGAAATAAAATAGTTTCGAACATTATTTAAATTTATTAAGTTGTTGTGATATTTTATTAACAATATCTATACAATTAGATTTAACAAGAGTTTTATTAAATAGATATATAGGTGTCTATCACAATAACTAGAACAATTTAAATTTTCAGGCAGATTTTGATAATTAATGCACTGAATAAAATTATAGCATTTGTAAAATGGTATAAATAAGTAGAATTTCGATAATTTACTTTAGATATTAATGGAATTGATGATTCTAATATTATATAGCGATAATTCATTTTGTTGAATGAGGCGATATAATATTTAAAAATTTTGTCTTCTAGGATTAGCAAATAATTTAATTTAAAACATAACTTATTCAATTTAATATTTCCAACGAATAAAGGTAATTAAACAAACACGTTTTGTTATCATGCTATTAATATATACCATAACGCATGATCTTAAATAGTTTTCACAATAAAATAACACTTTGACAGCGTACAAAAATGTCTTAATTTCGAATTTTTCACTCTAACTCCACAGGACTTTTTAGTAACAAAACTTTATCTTTACTGTGTTAAATTCTTTAATGTGTTTGCAATTAATCAATATGCTGAATAAATGTATGGTTTTAATTGAATATAACTAAAACACAAAAATCCAAAAGCGATTTCTTAACACAATTAGGATGTCAATCATTTTGTGTCTGGATCTGAATAAAAAATAAGGATCTCGGGGGAAAAATGTGTGATTAGACATTTTTTTCCAATCTTCTCCAGTAGGCTACGGGAAATGTGTAAAATCTTAGTTGACAATAGGGCGTATGATATTTTTTTATAGAATTCTTGTTGATGAAACCTAGTCTCGAGCTTACCACTCTCCCGTTACTAAACTATCCAAATTCTTTCCATGTTAATCAATATTGTAGAATTTAAAATGGGTTAAAGCTAAGTATTTTGATTATTATAAACATTATTCACAAAAATGTTACTTAAATTTATCTAAGCCTCGTTAGTGTGATGTTTCTATCCAAATGCGTCCGAGTATCTCATTTTTTTTTCAATGGCTTCAACAAAATTCTATTTGGAAGAATTATTTCTTAAGTTCCTATTTTGGAAAATACATCTTTCTTCAATACAAAAATATACAAAAAATTTATAAATAAAAATTTTAAAATATTCATAAAATTTATAGATATTATTCTTAATAATTATTCATTCAATATATGATATTAGTAGACAATTTAAAAGAAATTTTAACTTGGTCGCCAGTATATTGCTAACCTGATACTTCAACTTATTACATTGCTTATCTACGGAATGAATCACTAGTATAAAAATAAAATGAGAGCCAGTTTTTTCCTAACTTTGGATGGCCACTGTTCCCAATACGTCATGGTCGTGAGCTAGCAGCCAACATTAATTTTGTTGTGTCGTGAATTTCAGTCCTGATGCCACCAAAGACCCGATATGTAGAGAAGAAAATTTATATTAAATATGTCGAAGTCCATCCGTTGGCATGATATGGAAGTTTGGAGCCACTCATGTCTCATCCTCGTCACTTAACCAATGTTCAAAATTACGAGGTCCCTCTCGAATAGCCCTCATTTTGCTTCTACGTGCAACGTTTTAATAAACAATAAATAAATTCATTACTTTGTATTTAAAATCTCTCCAATAAATTATTAGATTCATAAAAAAAAGTTAAAAGAAATATATAAATAGAAAGATGTGTCAAAATAAAACATAATATATAAATTTCATAGATTTATACGAATTCTTCCCACACGATAAATAATCATTACTAATAAATAAAGAGAGATGTACAAAATAACTTTTGCTTCAAGTATTAAATGTTTACAATTTATCAAATATATATTGTTGTTAGCAAGTACAAATTAGCTTTTATGATTAATAATATAAAATCAGGAATAGAGAAATGAATACCCTGTTCATAAATTAAACAAAAACTGCATAAAATGTTCATGTTTTACTGTCCTTTTAACTTTCTAAACAAACAAAAAAGTCACAGAAATTAACGCAGACATGTATAATATTTCATCTAATAAAATAAGCTACAAAACTCTCAATGTAAATTTTAACTTTTCTGCATTAATTAGCTATTAATTAACTTTAATTGTTTGATTTCTCGCCATACCAACAAACATTAATTTCACGAAAAAAAAGAAATATATATTTTATAATCCAAGATAATTACATTTTTTTACGTTATTAACTATACTTTAAATCACCTACTAACTACTAGTTACATAAACTTGACAAGGAAAAGTGTATTAATACAAGTACTAAACATTGTTCAATTTAAAATAGCTTTAGTTTACTCTCTTTCGTGAAGAACCTTTTGTTCTCAGCTTAGCTCAGGGACATAAAGGGTCTTTAACGATTTTTTTTAATGTTCTCCTTGAGTATCTTCTTCAGTTTAATAACTTCCGTTGAATTGCATACCCCATCTAGTCAAAGTAATATTTATAAACAATGGTTTGATATAAATCCCCACATAGACTACAGCATTTTAATACTGTTGCTGTGGGATTTACATGAAGTCTATTGACATGAATAAATTTTATAAAATTCCAGAAATTATATGAATACCCCAGAGTGCATTAAAATATATAGTGCCAAGAGAGAGAGAGAGAATATTGAGAGAGGAATTGACTCGGATGAATAAGCTTGTTTTAATATTTACTACTACTTACATAACTTTACAGAAAAATATTTGGGCGTATATATTTTATAATCTATTGTATGGGATACGGAAGTTTTGTATCGTATATATTATGTATTTCAAATAATACATAATAAGTCATGGCGGAAGTCTTATAATACAGTATAAAATCGGAAAAGTTTTAGGGAAAAATAATATTAAAATCTATATTTTTTGTTATTTATTTTCTATCCTTCTGTAAAATAAATTCGAATGCATGGAAAGTATATAAAAGAGTAACACATGAATCTAAGTTATAACTTTATCATGGTCGATTTACAGTATCTATGGTTTTATTATTGTGTTACACAAATGTGTAATGATTGATTGATTGTTTATTAAAGTCTCACTTAAAATTAACTCAAAGACTATTGGCGACCGGCCTCTTAATTTTCATTTTCATTCAAGAAACGAGGGCGCCACCTGTGTTGGCACATCCCTTTCCAAGCTTCTACACCACGATAATGGGAAGTTGATGAAAACCTCGGCAAATTTAGCATGGATCGGTTCCAATACACAGAGAGGTTGTGATGACATCAGGGCTGGAACCAATGACTCGATTAAAACAAATTTAAAAAATAGTCTGTCTACAAAAATGATTAGTCAATGTGATTTTCATTGATTATAAACGTCACACTGAGAATTAGTATGAAGACTATTCATGATAGACATCATAATTTAGAATCTAAGTAATTAGGATGACATGTGACTTGGTACCACTCTCTCCGAACTTCCTTATCACTTCCTTGGGAGGATTTCGAACCTCCATCATATTGAATGAAAATTAGCCCGTTACACGGCTGGTCTTCAGTATCCTCAGAGTAGAAACCATGACTCGATTGAAATAAAGTAGAATGCGAACTCGGGACCATGTTGACTAGGTTACTTCTGTCACACACAAATGTGTAACAAGACACACAACGTGTGTAAAATATCTCTGCGTATGTGTAAAGTAATACGAGTGTGTGTATAAGTGTAAAAATGCTGAGCTCCAGTCATCGCTTTTTCATAACAGAGTTACGGTGGCTATGATATTCTTAATCAAGTTACACAAATGACACCGTTATCAAAATTTCCATGAATCTTCACTTAATTTTCAAAATTGATCTTATGTTATGCCACTGGAGGAACTGGAAGGCTCACTTATAACATTTACAGAAGTTTTAGTAATAAATTGAAATATGTTTTAAATCTTATGAACGCAGATATATATATATATATATATATATATGTGTGTGTGTGTGTGTGTGTGTGTGTGTGTGTGTGTGTGTGTGTGTGTGTGTGTATGTGTGTGTGTGTGTGTGTGTGTGTGTAATGAGTTAGCTTTAATTCAATAACTTCTCTTAATAATAATTTAATTTTCTAATCTATCCTATTCCATAATTCAAAAGTAAAGAGTTCATTCTTATTTCCTGATCCTCTTCCAAATTATCTTTTTATTTATTAGATCATGCGCTTATAAAACTGGTTAAATTCGCGTTCCCACCATGATAAATCTGTCAAAACAATCCCTTCAGACACCCTGTCTGTTATGATATTTCCCCAGAATCCCTGGTCCTGTACCACGTGATTCCATAACATTTTTTTTATAATTTCCCCCATTATGTAAAGGGATACTTTGAAAATTAGAGCACTTCTTATCGTCTCGCCATGTATTATGTATTGCAGTTAAACCGCTAAAAAAATTCTTTTTTTCTTCGGCCAGACCGAACGACTTTATTCAGTGTCTTCATAATGAATTTCAAATAAAATCATCTCAATGAGCTTGAATATGACTCGCATTCGTCATTGAGTAAAAATTGTTTTCAACGGCAGCATGATTTATATGTCCTCAAGTAAATTAACATATATACAGTAATATACATAGCAATTCCATTAAATCATTTTAAAAATAACACCGGTTAAAAAAGAGTTTTTTGAGCATGAGTTTTCTTTCAAACTTCACATTTTGCGTGACATAATTTTTTATACCTTTAATTTTAAGAGCAAAAGGGAACGTTGAGTGAAATTGAATTTATTCAATAATTATTTTTAATAAGTTGTTTTATTATTTAAGGTTTATTAAATTTATTTTCTAAAATAAATACGCGTAAAAAATTTTAGCTCAATTAAGCATTATGTTAATCAATTAAGCTATATGTAATTAAAATTAAAGCAAACTATAAATTATTAAGAAACCGATTTGGCGACCATTTGCCGACTTATCGAGAAACTTAGCGTAAAATGTATTTCTTTAAATAATTAGTTTTAATGAATTAATTTTTATTAATTATAATTAAATTATGGCATTGTCAACCAAAGCAATCGTGTATAGAAATTTCAGCTCAATTGAGCTCTTTAAGAAGTGAGAAAAAAGCTTTTAAAGATTTGAACCAGGCATAGTTACAATGTAAGTTAAGGAAAACCCATTAATACAGACTGTCTATAATGAAAGTTGAAGGCTAAAGTGAATGAAGTCAATTTAGAAAAACTTTTAACTGCGAAAGGCAATCAAATTGATTACTTCAGGAAACAATTTAATAGCAAGATTACAATGTCAAAAATGTTACTATTTAACCTATCAATAGCTAAACACAGCTGTTTATAAAGAAATATATAATTACGAATGATAATAACATACAACCGGCATTGAGTAAAAGGGTATTTATTACTTCTTGAGGTATTTCAATAATAGTTGAAACTCCCTGGGTTCACGCTACTACTAATGCTAACGATTGAAATTCAATAATATTTCAGTCAAGGAAAATCCAGTTAAGAATATGAAGCTGGTTTTATCAGATTATGATTGGATAATCACAAGGCAATTATTCTTCACACATGTCAAAAATTACCTTTACATAATGTTATGGCACTAAAATGTCATTTAGAACAAACTGAGCAGCAGCAATATATCAGCCGTGTAGAAGCAATACAAATAATAATGGAAGCAGAAAAATATGAGAATATTTTTATAAAAACAGTCTCTACGCTACTGAAATATTTCTGAACTCTATAATTGTTATAACTCTGAAATGTAATGTATCTTGAACAAGTATGTATCTTGTATCATAATGTATCTTGGATCATAATGTAATGTATCTCGGATCATAAACTTATAAAAGGTGCTTCTGAAGATATATATATAATGCAATAACTTCGTTTAGTAACAAGAAGTCTGCTATTAATAGTTGAATACCGAGCAATATATATATATTGCCAATTGAACCTTCGTATCACGGCACACTGTGAACAGAAGGTTTAACTAATACTATCTTACAGCCGAAAGTCCAAGGTGTGTTTCACTGTCTCCACAATAAAAAAGGAATCGATTTTATGTTGGTACAAAGTTAATCAGAAATATAGTGTATATCATGGAATCGTTTCCTTAACTGATGAATTAAGGCTTAACATAACGTTCGATTTTAAATGTTTTTACTCATGAAGGGAGTCAGGAACGCGAAATATTTCTTCGAACATTACAAAATGTGACCATTTCAATAAGGAAGTTTTGATGGCATAGGGAAGAATAATAATCGATGAATTTAAACCCCTACACGTTTTGAAGAAATAATCTGTGACTGGTTAGAGACATCGGGATGGGATCTTATAAAATTATATAAGACATATTAAAGGTGTGCATGTGGGTATGATTTATTATTTACGGCTTAGTGTTTGTACACATCGGTCTAACTTTGTCAACAAATTCCTTGAAAGTGAAACTATTAAGTGAATTCCATGACCAGCAAATTTATCAGATCTGACCCTCATAGAAAACTTAAGAGACTACCTTGAAAAATCAAAAGTATGGAGGTATCCTGCTCTTAGAGATATAAATTCCCTGAAAACACATTGCTGAAAGAGGGTTTTGACCACAGTTTGATCCTCTAAACTGTGATTAAAAAGATTTTTGTCAGAGTGATTAGTGTATTCAACTCAGGGGCGATTTTATATCACATTAAATTCATGAGCTTTAATTCTTTTTCTGAGTTATTTTTCCCTAAGTACTACTAGTCATATGTTAGTGCCCTTTTCATTGTTTCATACTACAATTTTATATCATATCCAGCACTCTTAAATTTTTTTTCTTTGTATTTAAACGTTGAAAAATTAAATATCCTTCTACAAAAATTCATAAGATTACAACCCCCAGTTTCTGACAAATCCGTGATTTTAACCATAGATACATAGATTTGGACATGAGAATGTATGAATGTGAAGTGGGAAAAACATTTTCACGTCCTTCAACCAAAGTTAGCCTGGAAATTCGATTTATCTCAATAATATTGAAAGTAGTTTCAAGTCTGAAACAAACAATCGATCAAATTCCAACCTTAGCTATTCACCGATTTAATAACCTACAGGAAATAATGCTGTAAGCACAAGACGTTATCTAAACTTCAAAATATCCTGACAACATAAGTATACTTCAATGTGGATATATATATGTATGTGTGTGTTACTAATTTAAATAAATCATAGTTTATTCACAAGTTCGAGTTCTCAAATAATGTCATAGGAAAGCCCTTAAGTTTAGTTGAAAGAGAAATATACGTGAGAACCTCAGTGACGGCATCTCCAGTTTTCTTTTTCAAAATTTCTTCAACAACAAGACTTTCCGTGAGATCATCGCTCAAAATTACGAAGCTCGTTGCCAATAGTTTCCATCTATTTCTCTTGTGCAGCATTAAAAAGGTACAAATCAATATATATATATATATATATATATATATATATATTCTCACTTGGAAAGGAATATTCAGATGTTCATAAACATAAGTTGAACCGAAAAAAACTGGGACTAAATATGCTTAATAATTACACTTTTTGAATTCTGCTTGACTATGAATCTACATAATCCATTAAAACGATTGGAGTTTTTAACCATAATCATAAAATCTTACATTACCGAGTTAATTATTGTTGTTAGGTTTGTTAAAGTCACAAATCTGATCATAATCAAAGTTTAACCATGGTTGAAATAACGGAACAAGAATATTTATAGAATTTTAATTAATCACAATATCTCCAGAAAAATTTTAATTGGAGTTGCAACTTTTTTCTCTCTATACTTAAATATACGACATTCTAATTACTTTTTCAAGAGCCCTACTTTACAAAATACTGACATACGGCCTAAAAGTATAAAATGCAAATTTTTCTCAAAATATAAAATGTGTGTGTGTGTACAGACAATTAAAAGTTAAAAATCTATAAAACAGTTCTTATAACTTCGTAATAAAAAAAACCTGTATCTTAAAAACAATGTCTCTTTTAAGCTAAATCAACAAATAACAAAGAAATAAACTTCCCCTCGTTACAAATAAAACAAAAATATATAAAACCTTATAGGAAATTTCAGATTCCATCTATTTAGATTTTTAAAACACTTTTCTTTTTATTATGTTATTTATAACTCTCCACTGCAAACAAACTCTTCGCCACTTGTCTTTGAAAGTGCACTTGCCTCTCAGACTTATTTATTTATATTCCATATTCGCTATTTCATTCTTTTCTATGTGAATAGTTACTCTCCATCACGCCGGAAAGAACCTTCATAGAATCATCCCCAAAACTAAACAGCCCTCCTCTATATACAAAAACTGATACTTAAATTACTTTATCTCCGGCTCTATCCCCATTTTACGCGAAGAATGAGTCCCAGCTGTTTCTATACAAAAGAAGTGTATCAAATAAAACTGCCACAAGGCTACAAACTCTGCAGTGGGGAAGGGGTGCAGAGGAAAGTTTTATAATAAACAACTGACATTCTGTTAGAGAGTTTTATCATTGCAATGTAGGTATCGGTTTTTGAGCTTCATTCTTCCTTCTTCTCACAATCGATGTGGAATCATTGCAAGACCCAGACGACTCCCATGAATGAAAATAGGCTGTTTTGGGAAACATCATTCCACGGCTTGGGTCGATTTTTTTTGTAGAAAAGTTTTGAAAAGCAATGCCTTCGGGTTTGCGATCAAGACTCTTTGTTGTCAAGATGAAAAAGTAGAAGTTGGTTTCAATAGACGAGTTCGCACATACGCTTATTACTACCTTTTATTTTGTTCGCTGGGATTTCGAAATCGATAAGAGACAACCGGGAAACATGCGAAGCGAATGATATCGATAATTAATGGTCTTCCATGTTGATAACAAGTGGTTATCATTTACATTCTAGGCTTTGGTTTCTTTTTTTGGAATCATTAAATTTGTTTATGCTTAATAGTTTCAAGATAATCTAACAAATCATATATTTTTATATTTTTAAAATAAAATTTTAAATAATTTCCTTATTAATTTTTAAAATTCCTTAATGTGTAATAACAGCCATATTCCAATTTTAACTAGGCATTTTTTTCTAGAATGGAAATTAGATTTCCAGTTTTTTTAATTAATAAGATGAACGTGATTTTATTTGCAAAAAGAATTTAGGAAAACACTTTAATTGGTAATTGCACATATTTCCTTTCAACTAACACTTTGAACTTTCATATGCCGTTCATTTGATTTGAGAATATTTTATTACAAATGAACCATAATTTATACAATTTTAAATATAGATATTGATAGTGATTATTCATTAATATCACTCTTAGGAGCAAAGTAAAGGCTATTGGAGACTGATCTCGTAATTGTGACCCTCAGTCAAGGGTTGAGGACAGTTTCTGATCTGGAATCTTCCTCTTTAAATTTCCACACAACGACAATAGTTGGACTTAGGATATGGACCAGATTTAACGTGTTTCCATCACGTTAAGTGGAGGGCTTTCAGTGAAATCAAAGATCGAACCCATGACTCGACGAAAAAGCCTGTCAGAGTCTGCGACCATGACCTCTAGGCTACCATGGAACCATAGCTTTATTGAAGTCTAGTAAACAGGATTTATGAACGGCATATATACACTGTGAATAATTTAATAGTATGGGAAATGTGGTAGAGATAGACATAAGAAGTTTGTATCGAAGAATTTAGACTTGGACCAATGTTGATAATAGAGATAAATGATTCCATGAGAGTGAGAAGTGATGATCTGTGTACGGAAGGATAATCGAACCTACTAAAATGTTATCCTCACACCCGATTAATTTGAGGCAGTTACATGTCTGTTCGATTTGTAATCTTCAGGTTCAGACATGTGTAAGGATGAAAATCCACAGACCAATGCCGTAGCGCGGGGGTTCAGAGAGAATAGAGGAATCGAGTGGCACAAATGTGGGATTCGGCCAGGGAGTGGCCGAGACATGCTAATCCTGTTTGCAGCATCAGGACATGGCCATTAGATCAGATAACTGTAATGTCATCCGGACAACATAGGTACTTATGCAGAATTTCAAGACAATTGGACAAGTGGAAGGTGTTCAAAATAGAGTTGTAAGTTATGAGCTAAGCGAATATACTTACACATATCTAAAGTTAAATAAAAGCTTGTCAAATATTTTGTTCAAAATGGGAAAATAAATTTCACTTTTTTAATTTTGAATTGGACGCCGCCGACCATGATCCTTTATTACTTTATGATAAATTCAATTAGTGTGTCCATTTTGATTTTTGAATTATTTTAAAATTTTCTATGGTTTTGAGGTTTTACTCACATAGAATATTAATTTTTTCTTTTACTGTTTTAATCTAAAATAATGTTATTTAATCTAAAATAATGCGTGCAATGCATTCGTTATTAGCCATCCAAGGAGCTATTGTTTTGTTAACACAAAAATGTCCTAACTGTCCCTTTTTCAAAACTTTATCTTGTTTCTGCGCATATTTTTGACGTCTGCTTTCACCAGTAACGAATTTAATTTTCAAAAAGGCGTCAAAATAAATTTTTTTTGAATTTCTTATTGGATTGAAATAAAATATATGCGATTTATGTCTGATGCCTGCTTTTACCGCTAATGAACACTATCTTGAAAAATATGTTGTAATAAATATCCTCCATTTTTTTTTTCATTGGATTAAAGTGAAACAAATATAAAAATTAAGTATTTTATTTTCTTATCGATTTTTGTATTACCTTAAATGATATGCAAACTGGAATCAATATGACTGGAAATAAATAACTTTATTCAAAATCCTAAGACGTCTGTGAGGTAGGTCTTTTTTTTTATTTTTTATTTATTTATTTTTGCCTTAAAAATTTCAAACTATGTCTTTTTAATTTAGCTTCCTTCTTAGAATGTTTGGGGTTAAATGATTTTAATATTGATTATAGTTTTAATTTAGCCACCAAATGATTTTAATTTACCACCCAAGGGACAATAGTTTTAAGTGAATCACTTATGGCGTACCTGATCACTTTTCTATATCTTATAATTTTAATTATATTTAGCCTAAATATAATCAATTTAATAATTTATCGTATGCTTTATATGTATATGCAACTGATGTAATATTCAATTTAATAATATATCGTTTGCTATAATTTTATAAGTACATTTAGCATAAATGCATTCAATTTAATAATTTATTTTTTTTTATTTAGTTTCAATATCGGAATAGTTTACTTTTATTCTTATATTTAAATGAAGAATTTAATAATAATTATAAAAAAAGTGTATTTTGGTTGGATAAATCTGTTCTTTGCAAAATTTTGTATATAACTTTTCAATTGTTTTATTATTTATTTTATTTCTATTGGGAAGCGGCAAATTTAGGGTTCACACCAAGTAGCAGATATGCTTGCTGCGCCACTGCCACAGACGTGTTAATAAGCATATTGAGTTATGGTTATTCTAAAATTTGAATACATCCAACTGAGTTCCTACTTAGTATGACTGTATACATTAGTAGACATTTAATTTTTTAAGGATGGCTAAAGGGTAGATGAAGGAAGTTCTTCCGGGGCGTTACAAATTTACCTATTACGGATTGATTGCGTATTGTTAAGGTTGCCCTTCGAAGCTACACAATTAAATATTAGTTGACGGAGCTCGTTATATTTCAACTATGGTCAGATGACAAAGTAGACAGTTGAGTTAGTATCCACATTTCCTAACTTTTTTCCCAAGTAAAATGGACGAGTTTGAGCTCCAAAAGATTTAATGAGGTTTTAGTGATATCAGGCCAGACTTAGTTCGTCTTAAAAAGAGGTTACGAGCTCGGAAACATGGTTACCTAATTATCACAATTGGAGCGCAACCTATGAAACAACAAAAAAATTATCTGATGAACAACAAAGCAAATGACAGAGAATTTTACTTTGTAAAACATCATTTATTAAGCCTAGGTAACTAAATGTTATTCTAATAGACTGCCGACCTCTGCAGTTTTGCGAAATCGAAATGTTCCCAATACACTCACACCACTTCACTCACAATACCTTCATAACCAGTAAAATGAGTTATACGAATGTGATAAATACACTTGTTACACTGTTGAATTTTCTGTAATGTCTAATAATTAAATATTTAGTGATGACGTGGGGAAGCTTACGACGTTCCATCATAAGAAGTTATTGAAGATACCTTAAATTTTGAAAAGTACATAGAAGACATGATTAAATGTACAACAAACAAACGCAACCAGTAGTACATCTAAAAATAACTAGTAAAATGAGTTATCCCGAAAATAATAAGGACAGGCGTGCACTTGTTACATTCGAGATTTACTATATTCGTCATTAATAGTCAATGTTTAGTGAAAACACTTAGAAGTTTAGACGACCCATCAAAATAGTCGTTAATTATATTTTGAATATTGAAAAGCCCAATAATACAGACAGGACAAGAAATACAGGAATCCGCCATAGAATTAGTATTTTCTATCCTTCTACGAAACGCAGATTAACAAAGTACATATGCGACAACTGCAACAATTTTAACATCTGCCGAGATTGCGAACCCTAATTTTTACCACTCTACTATTTTTTTAAGCGAAAAATTCTAATACTTCTCTTAAGTTAGGCTAATATGTTTGAAATAAATAAAGGAAATATAAAAGTAGTTCTGGTTTGTAATTCATATTCTCTAGGTCGAATGATTAATTAGAGAACAACAAAATTTAGTTATCTAGAGTTAAAGCAACCCGTGGGTGAAAATGAAGTATGGTATGCTGATTAACGATTTTAGCGATGTTTGAAATAGGTCGTAAATATATCTTAAGAATTTCCAAAAATTTTAATATCGTAAGGTTTAATATCAGTATGTTTTCCAGAATAAAACTATTATTGAACATAAAAAAAAACAGATTTGGTATTTCCCTATAATGTTTTTACCATACACGTCATGCAAACATAAGAGTTTCAAGCCCTAAATTTCGGAACAAATATCAGACTTACAAAACAAGTATGATGAACTGTGAAAATATGGAATATGAATACGCTTGCCGTTGGATACAAATCTTTTATAATCCTTAACTTATCTGCCATGCTACTGATGCCCGTTTCAGCCATGCTATTGATGCCCGTTTTTATGCTTATTAAAAAAAAAATTACATGTGTTTACAATTTTATATTACATTTTTTGCTACCATATAATATGTTAAGCAAGAAAAAAATAATTTTTAATATTTGTACATTTTATCAAGTTGAGTTGGTTCTTCACAAATTGTCTGCGATGAATCGTCTGCTCTGTATTTTCATATCCTCCTTCTGTCTAAGATTTGCTCGCCATTGAATTATATTTATGTCAGTTAGAGCTTTTACCAGCTCAAATATGTGCCAAATAAAACCTAATTTAAATGGATGTTTTATTATTAAACAAGTATCAAAAACAAAGCTGTACTCAGAGAGGATATCCCATTACTATCTTACCACCACATAACAGAACTTAACAGTTTCATACAAAGTAGTAATTTTCCATTCCCGAATTCTTAGATTTCACAGTAACTATCAACAATTATCTTAAAAGATATTCAGAAATCGTTTCATCTTCCCCGAAGCGAAGTGCTCATTGAAGTCACTCCCGGTACATACTCACTAGAATGAATGACTAGAAGCGGTCAAGAGTGGACAACGCAGTTGCCAAATAAGGAGTGCGGTCATTAGGCGACTGCTTTCGACACTACAATAATGAATGGTTGAGAATATGGATTAGCAAGAGTGGAAGTATAATTACACACGGAGCTTTCTATTCATGTGAATTTCAATGAGTGCTCAGATTAGACTTCTCCTGGAGAAGAGTTTTGTATGGTTTTCCTTTGGTAAAGTTAGTTTTCACTGAAAGCTTAAGATGAGGATTTCCTAGCTATGAGCTTTCAAAAATAACGCCGTGTATGTATTTTACAACTCTACTCTTGTTTTGATAATTACATACTCAAACTATGGATGGCGTAAATGAGTTGACAATCATATCCTTAAGAGTATAACAGTATTTTAATTGTTTAACTTTTTGTTTTATGTAATGTTATCCTTCTATCTACAGACCAAATAGCTTAAATTAAGAAAAAGTGTGCAAAAATAATACTTTTTGATGCTAACATTATGACGGAATCCTATTACCCGCCTCATTTCCTCCTTTAAGTGTACTCTGATCTCAAGATATACATTTAAAATTAAATTCAAGTCCAGAAAAGGCATAGTTAAAATAGTCAATTATCTTCCATATTATTGTTCATTAAATGTCTAATAAGGAGAGTGCTCTCCACATTGAAGACCCATGAGCGAATGCTAATCATTTCTATAACAATAATCATTTCTATAATTTCTATAACAAAGAATACGCTTATCGGTAACCAAAGCGAAAATCTCATTTAAATCTTCAATCCATCCGATAGTATTTAGTCTAATCTCGCCAAATCAACTATACACGACAGACTTCCTCACCCGCCACTCTATATAGTCCTATTACCATAAGTTTATTATTATTTTAATTCAATTCTCTCTCGTTTTTATACGACTTGATAATATCTATTAGCCGCCTAAGGGGCTATTGTTTTAAGTGGGTCACTTTTGGAGTACCAAATCACTTTTGAATTTTGATTACATTCAGCTTAAATATATTCATTTTAATAATATTTATCGCTTGCTTTATTTTCAATTATATTTAGCTTAAATATATTTAATTCAATATTATATATATATATATATATATATATATCGTTTACATTAATTTTAATTACATTTAGCTTATATATGTTAAATTTAATAATGTATCATTTCCAAAGTTTACTATTGTCCATTTCTGGATATTTCATTGTGTATTTTAATTCTTATGTTTAATTGTGTAATTTAATAATAATTATAAAATCTGTTCTTGCCAAAACCTTTCATAGAACTTTTATTGATTATTTATTATTTTTAATATTTATTTTACATCTAAACATTATTTAATTTGCATCATCACATTTCATTTATTTTGGTATAAGCTGGAAATTTAAGTCAGAAAGAAACTCCAGATGTTTATCAAAGAGAAGTTTACGCTAATAGCCCACGTCACAAGATTTTATCGTAGGATTAATTTGAATATATTTCAGTGGCTATAAGACCCAAACTAAAATTTATTCAGATCTTGAAGGAAAACTGTTTGGTTTGAATAAGAGTACAGGCAATCATTTCCTCTAAAGGTAATGAACCTCGAAATTTATCAACAATGTTCAGAGAATGAAAGCACTTATGAAATTGTATCTCACTCTACATATTTTTTTCTTCCTTATAACTCCTTTCAAATATTAATATTTGCTAAAATTTGATAGTTATTAATTATTAATTGCTTATTCATAATTGTTTATTTATATGAATGTAATTTTATTTACATAAACATATACATGTAACCCTAATGCTACAATATTACTTGCATAGCTTTTAATTTGAAAAAAATGAGGATTAATTAAAATATGTATAAAATAAGCTCCTTTTTTCTAATCTGAGACATGCCAGTTCCCCTTTCATTTGATACCATCGTTCTACTTACGTGATGTACTAGTATTTAAGCTGATAATTTTTCATTTATAGCACATAGTACTGTTCCAGGAAATGTAATATTTCAAAAATAATAATTTTATAGCACACAGTTTCTTTTTTCTTGATTCGCAAGATAGATTGAAATTCACTCGAAATAAATATATATATATATATCATATAAATAAATGTATAATCGAAAAAATTAAAAAAAACTTCGTATGTTACCAAAAATTTTCTTGTTTTTTTTATTTTTGCTACTTCTATTTCGATTTTAATTAAAACAATATATCCATTAAAAGATTAGGTGATTTTACATTGAAGAAATTTTATAGCAGATTATTTCATTTTTGGGATAGCAAACAAGGCAGTAAAATATTAATGACGTAATAGGTGTTATTTTATTACATCGATTTAATTATTGGTAGCTACTAACAGAAGGGAATAGGAAATCATGCGCTGTTGAGATTCAACAAGACCGAAAATACTTCGTTCAGGAATGCTGTGGTCCGTTTTTACTGATTATGCCTTATTATAAATTTTGAAAAAAACATTAATTTGTTATAACTTTTGTAAATTTTTATTACATGTTGTTATGTTGGCTAAAGTTACATGAATACTACAGGAGGCAGACCTCGCAATTTAGTCAAGCAAACCATATATGTACTGTCAATTCCCTTTCCATACTGACATTACCCTGGGACATTGAGGTATATATTTGAACTAAAATTGTAACGTGTTTTCACTTAACTAAACTTTTGGGACAGCTTGTAACGTTATTTAATAGGAAAATCCAGTCTAATGAATAAACCGGTATTATAGTGAATATGAGATGATCAGATAGAAAGATTTGACATATTAAAATTTCTAGAGAAGATGCATGGTAAGAGAAGTTATAGTGCACGTTGTTGATGTTTGACTTAAATAACCTAGTGAAAAATATTGTTACTGACTCTGATCCGCTGTTGCTGTTTTTGAGATAAATAGAATTTTCAATTATATTTTTTGATTTTGCACGAGAGTTATTAACTGCCATGGGCTCGAAATAAACACATTTAATGTGGATTAATCTTATATATATTAAACGCAATTTAAAAATCAACTTTCTGACTATTTATTGTCTGCTCGCTTATTGCATATCCTCGGAACTTTATCATCGATCTGGGCATAACACAAAATTGAGTAAATCTTATTATTTACGAGTGGGCGCGGTAGCCTACTGGTCAAAGTCGCTGATTCGTAAATACCGTTGTTTTTGTTGAATTGGGGGTTCGAGCCCTGAAGCCATAACAGCGATGCCATGTAGCAAGAACGATGATAGAAAAAATTGCCGGGGTCTCACGTCCTCCCATTTACGTGGTGTGGATGTTTGACAGGGAAATTGCAGCTCACGCATCATCTTTGTCATTTGACCGAGGTTCGAAATCACTAAGTCCCTCTCCAATAGTCCTCGTTTTACTCCTTTGTCAAACATTATAAACGATTAATCAAAGAAAGGTTTATACTCAATCAAATGACAAAGCTTGTATGCCTCCCTTCATGATGTTTGTGATCCTTTTTAGAGAGTTAAGCCATCCTTTGAAATTCAGTATACGGATATGTAACAAAAAAATTTTTTGTACGTTTATTATCTGTACTACTTTCATAGAATAGTTTCAGATAATATAATATAAAAAATATATTAAAATGAAAGCTACAAGCAGAAAGACTGAAATATGCAAATTTTTACATTCCGAAAGAGTGAAATGTTATTAAAGGATATAATTGACGTATGCGTAATAAATTATTCATTAGAGCAGGGATTTCAAAAGTGTTTATCATTCCCTTGCTAAATGTAGAAAATATTCCTAAGCTCTTTTTGACTACTCCAAAAACAAATCATTTCTTTGATTTCGGCTAAAAAAATCAATATTTGAACTTCAAAAGATATCATTCAAGAAGATATCTTTGGAAAATTATATAAAAGTAGACATGTGTGTGTATGTGTCTCGTATCAAAAATTCTGGAGAAAAATAATTTACATACGTCTTATTCTTTTTCGAGGAATTATTTTTGTGTTCAAACTAAATTTTGGAAAATTGCTAGAATTGTAAGCATTTCTTTAATTTTGGCTAGCAAATCATTATCAATTTATTTGATTAAAACTATTATATTTTTTTTTTATTATTTCAAATGTTTTAGTTACTGAAACTCATTATATAAACAAATTGTAAGAAATCCGATATGTCTAAAAACAAATTACTGAATATATATATATATATATATATATAAGTTTCCATTCAGTTTTCTTAATGGTGTCATATGCCAAGCAGTCGAAATAGCTTCTGCCGAGTCGTGGACCCAAACCCTGATGCCACTAAAGACCTATCGTGTAGTGAGGAGGATATATGTTAAATCAGTCAAGGGACGAAGTCCTCCCGTACCATGGTGTGGAAGTTTGGAGAGGGAGCGACTAGGTTCAGGTGTCGAACTCATCACTTGATCGAAGTTGAAAATTACGAGGTTCATCACTATTCAAAAATATAGTCCTTTTACTGTCCCTAAGTGAGACATTAATAAACAATCTATCAAAAAATTAGTAATATTAAATGAAAATTTAATGTAACATTTTTCTTAAGGAATTTAAAATATCACATGCAAATGACATGACCGTATTAAATTCAAAGAATTTAATTATTGTTAATTTTAGATAAGATTTTCCAGTAAATTTATTGCTGGACAAAAGCAAACTTAGAAGAGGAAATTTAATAGTACTCTACATTAATTCTAGACCCATCATACATTGAATTAAAAAAATTTAATACAGACTTAAAATAAAAACAAACCATGAAAGAATTAAAATACCTTTCATTATGTTTCTTTCTATAAGCCTTGCACTAATCTGACATTTATTTACTGCAGAATAAATAAATCATTATTAAAATGTTAGTCAACGAAATGTTTGATTTAGGTCTCGAAAAAATCACAAAGGTTAGAAACTAAACAAATACTATCAGTCACATTTTGACAATTTACCTGTCATTATTATTATTTGACCAAGTTTAAGGAGAAATTTGAAAAAAAAACAAATATTTGTTGTAACAGCAACTAACTTTTTACTCATTTATTACACTGTTTTTAATAAGGGATTTTATCAAAAAAATTATGAAAAAATTCACGTGTTAAATTGTGTAGTAATTTGCAGCGTGCTGAAGGTATTCACACATTACTCCATTGATGAATTTAAAAAAAGGAAATTCTCTGAAAAATGCTCATATTAAAAATAACAATCATGCATTAAATGAACTCAAATAAAATTAGTGACTACATGACAAGTTAGCTCTTTTTTTAGAAAAATTGTTCCTTAAGATTATTTTTTAACACTAGAAGATTGTGAAACTCCTGCGTGAAATGAGCCCTTTCACTTACATATTTCAGTAAAAGCATCAATTTTATTTCATTTATAACAACAAAATTACGATTTCCTCAAATAGTAAATTCGAAAAGTTTAAATGGATCACGGGCGATGATTCCAATTTAAATTTAACGTCAGTTGAATAAACAAGTGACAGGAGAAAAAAAAATCATTCAATAGAAATTAAATCAAGCAGAATTTAAATCAGTAAGTGTATTTTGATATGAGAGCGTAGTAATTAATTAAATAATTATACGCTTCATGAGCTACTTTACACAAATAAAAAAAACACATATTATTAATTAATTCATAAATACATGGTTGGATTGAAAATGAAAATGATTTGTCTCAAATAAACATAGTTGTCTGCTTTTATTAATGAAATAATTGAAACTAATTTTTTAGCCATAATTGCAACTTCTGTGATGTAATAAGATCGTTACAACATTTGATGTTTTATGATTATTTGAAGAGAGAGAATCTAAGGAAACAGATTCAAAGCTAGATTCTCTCAGAATTTCTTAAAACCAAAGTGCATCAATAGCGCCGTTCCTAAACGGGAAAGTTACAAATTATCTATTCAGTTACTATACACATACTGATTAAAGGAGAATTAAAAAAAAAAAGATTGTGTCAGTTAATTAATTTCGCTCCAACATTACTCACGGAGAGGTAATGTTAATTTAATTATTAACTCTTTCAAAAGACAAGGACCTAACAAAAGCTCTCCTGCTAGATAAAAAAAAATAATAACCGGAAAGGAAAGGTTTTTGTTTGATTTTCTAAACAAACTACATGAAAAGAAAAATTTAAATAAAAAAATGATTACTCAAAGCCATATCACATTCAACTCCTGAAAATGACTTCTATTCACTTGACTTCATTTTAATTTCGATGTAAATGTGTCTCGTTTCTTTTAGAAATGTCTTTAGTCTAAGATTTATGATAACGAGGTGGAAAAAAAAAGTTTTCATTTTTATTCGAAAGTTGGAAGCATAAAATTCGGGAGTGAAGTATTACCATTTTGAATCCTTCGAGACGATGGAAGAATATATAATTAAAATTCTAATTTCATATTCACGAAGTGGAAAGTATTCCTCAGTCTGTTCTGTTTTCTCTTGAGGGGTTGTCGTGATAAGAACAAATGATTGCCGCTAATTATTTTTGGAAATACAACAAAGATGCGAGCTGCGGTTAAAGTTTAAGCGAAGATGCAAATAGAGATAAAATTTGTATTTTAAAAGCATTTGTTCTTTTTTATAATTTTTTAAAAATTTTTTAAACGAAATAGTTGTTTTGAAATAATTTTTCGTACATTTTTGAAGCTTTAAAATAAACTTATCATCCTAAATTCATTAGAGTGAAGGAAACAGAATGCATGTTTCTTCACTGTAACTATATGCTTATTCGGATTTACGGTACGTAAGCATCAAATTATAAAACTATCGATTATACGTAAGATATCGTACAAAGAGATATTCTGTGATAATAAATGTATAAAGATGTTATAAATCAAGTAAAATTTTTTTATGAAATTTAAAATTCTAGAATATAAGCGTAAAGACAAAATAAAAGATTTCAGTATATTAAGCAAAGATATATATGTAGATGTTTTTCAGTTTAGAAAAATTCTATACGTTATTCGTACTTAAAAATAGCAAAGGAATAAAAAAAATTATTCTGTGTGTAAAAGAACAAGACAAGCGAATGTGAAAGAAAAAAATGGAATTGCATGAAAAGTTTTTGCCTTTTACTAGGAAATTCTTATGCAAATTTAGGAATGAGAATTTCTGTTCTTTTGGGATGGAATGTTCTTACTTGTAATTATTCATTTTAAAGAACTGCTCTTTAACCAGTTCTTTGATCCACTGTCTTTAGATTTCCCGTACAAAATCTCAAAGATATTCTATTGAGTTTGACGCTATATAATTGCTACATTTGATTACATTACACCTTTCAGAAAAAATCAAATTGATTGAATTTTAGTGAGTGAGTGGTGGTGAAGTTAAATGGTGTAAGATCCCGATAAAGATATGCTGAGCGAAACAAGATGTAACTTTGACTCGGTTTAAGTTATTAAAACAAATCACGTTTTGTTATTTAATAAATATTAAATAGAACATTATTTTGTAATTTCATCAACAGACAGTGAAAATAAAGCATTTTTATTTAAAATTTATTAGTGCAAACGTTGTTTTTTTTTATATTTTAGGCAAATACATTTAATATTTGTATTGAAAAAAAAACTTAATTAAAAAATTCCGCTTCTCTCTGCTGTAGAATGAAATGCTGAAGGTATATTAATCTTACTAAATAAATTAATGACAAAAATATTAGTCATTAAATTTATTAAGATACCACATAAGATAACGTTCATTTAATATAATATATTTTATAAAAATTTAAGAGAATTGCGGCTACATGAAATATATTTTTTAATTCATTACCAAAAACTCTCTACTCCAGAAAAGTTCTTGTAGATCACCGCGTCTCTCAAATGGTATAATAAAGCTGAAGTAAAATTTGCATTATGTTTTAATCAGTTAGATTCTTAACTTGTTTTTTTTACCTCTGTTCGTAGGCTTTAAATCTGTATAATAATATATTTAAACTGTAATGCCCACGTGGTATTTTCTTCTTCATCCATTGATAATCTTAACTAAAATTGTCACAAACAATGGTCTGTAGAAATCAAGAATCCTGTTATATTGATAAACAATGTATTATCTTCACAGTTATGATTGTTTAATATTCAACATCTACTTTCTTTGAGAATAAGCTTGTTAAACACTTTTGAAGTAACGTTTACTAAAAACTCAAAATACTTATTTGAACTTCCGAATGGGTATGATTTCTCAACTTTTAAACAGGCGAAGATTGAAAGCTGTAAAGCTTTTCTGTTCACTTTAGTAGTTTCTTTGAACACTCCATAGGCTGCTTAGGGCTAGCTCAGTTGATTCTCATGGATACTTTAGATTCATTATATCTATCCCCAACTAACTTCAAACAACATCCATCATTATCATCCAATATTATTCATTCGTTGATGATAAACATTATTTATACAATCTATTTACTACACTATATAATTTAAATCAAATCAGCACAATTCACGTTTCATTTCATTGGGGGAGGTTTTCATTTTAAACAATAAAAGTACCTCCAAGTATTTGTAAAAAAGAATATGCGAAAATGTAACAGAACAAATCTTTCTTTTTGAATGTAACTTATTCTCAAAGTATTTAATAATTCACTCTTGTTATAAAATTTCCCTAGAAAATCAGTCCCTATGTCACTCGTTCTAAGTAAAAAAAATAATAAAAATCAGCCAGTGCAATTTATTAGTTGATTAACTTTTAATTGATATTTTTCCTTAATTTTCAACAGTTTCTGTCCACTTTTCTCCCCTTTCGGTAACAATAGTTACATAATACACTATCCATGTTATGAAATAAACTGAATTAATAAAGACAATTCAGAAGCACATTTGAAATAAAGATATAATGTGAAATTTAAACAATAAATGTGAGTGTAAGGTCTATTCCATATTCAATTTAAGTGAAGGGAAGTCACAAAAGGGTTGAATACTCATTTCCTTGATTTACAAGAAATTAACAACTGATATACTGGTCATACCTTAAGAAATGAACAAATGGTCAAATTAGCAATAATAAATATAGTAATGGAAAAGTTAACTCTTAACGCCCTCGGAATTTGTTCAAATAAAGTATGAAGAGAATAATTTCTCAATCTCAGTAATGATTGTACTTCTATTAATAACCTTAGGAACACTTTATAATTTTATTTTACCAAAACTAATACTTCGTCCAAATCACATGAAACAAGGATTATGCAAATTGTTTGACTAAGGAATTGTAATGAAGGGAGAGTTATAAGCATATATATTAGTTATGCCAAAGTTAGAGGACGGGTAGCAGGAGTGAGAATGAAATGCATTGTGTGTGGAATGTACGTGTGGGTGTGTGAAAAATAATTTAATATTGAAAGAGTAAATATTCTTTACAGCCATATTCAAGCAGAAATGCTTTCCGCAACTACTCCGTCTTGGACATGAGTATCCAGGTAATCTTGTTATTTCATATTTGAATAAAGCTAATTGATAAACGCGTCGAGAGACCTTGAACTGGTAGATGATATTTCCCTTAAATAGTACAAATAAATAAGTATTTTGAAGAATACCGGTGACTGTTTTGATTGACTGGAATTATTTGTGCTTAGACTTTAATTTAAGATCACTGAATTGAGTAGAAAAAGTAAGAAATCAAATCCTTAAACTTCAAAAGCGCGTAGGATGTATTTCATTAATGTCCACGTAATTCTAAAAATTCCTCTTCAATATTAAAGAATATTTAAGGTAAAGTTTAAACACCGCGACTGTGTTTGTGATTATTAAATTTATTTTCTATGATAGCATTTAACTCATTAAATTATAACACATTGTGGGTTCACCGAGTGCTCCTATTTTTGATGTGTTTGATTTCTTAGGAATTATTGGTACCAGGACTTGAGGAAGAAAATAAGATACTATATTTAAGATTTCATGTTTCGGTGTCATATGTGTTTTAAAATTATTAGAAAAGTTTTAATTTTTCCTAGGCCTAATAGTATTTTAATTATTTTACACATAGATCTTACAAGTAATTATGTAGTCAAAAATTTGTTAATTTTTCCAGTTGAATATGGATATGGACTTTGAGACAAATTTTCATTTATGTATATTTTTTAAAAGTATTACTTAAATGGACAAAATATTTTTCTCCTTATATATAAAACAACGGTGAAAAATGGTGATCCAACAATTTTGATAATATTAACCATATTCTCATATAAAAAGCATGTTTTAATTAAAAAAATTATGGAACTTTGTAATTTTAGAAATTTTATTTAGTTATATTTTTATTTTTCACATAAATAATTATTTCTTAAGATTTAAATATGACTTACAGTAAAAATAGGTTTAATTCACTGTATTTTTATATATCCTTTTATGGATGCATAAAAATTTGGAACCATACAGTTTTTTTAATGGTACTTAAAACCAATTATATCTCAAAATCAAGTCCATATTCAACTGAGAGAAAATAAAACTTTTTTAAGGAAAAATGACCTTTATAATTATATGGAACAAATAAAATATTATTATAAGCTACCCAAAATTATCTTAAGTCGTCTAATAATTGAAAAATATATATCACAATCACTAGCACCTTCATTAAACAGAAGAACAACTACGTAGGAACTTAATTGCAAAGTTTGCAGTTCGACAAAATGTTATTTAGTATAAAGTACTATAGTATAAAAAACACCTTTAAAATTTTCGTTGGCATTTCGTGTCATGTCATGCAAGCACTTTTGTGATAGTTATTGATAATTTCATGTAAATAGTTTATGTAATTTTTTTGTTCGTATATTTTCATTTAAATAAATTTATCTAAATTTATAGCAGTTCGGAAAATTTTAATAAATTTGTGGAGTTATGACTTATCCAGAGCTTTTACTCATTAAAATTTAAACGAGCTGTCTTTTCATGGTGGATATTGACTATGTATAGAATACTTATTACTGGAACAGCAAAAATTAAACGCAGCAAAAACTGACCATTGTTTTCTTGTTAAATTGTTCGTGTTACAACGAGTTGGAATTCCATAATAATTCTGCAGCCTGATTTATAAGACTAACAGTTAATTTTCCTCTTTCCCCAATTTCTCTCGTTGACCTTTTAATTTTCGTAAATGACTCCCAACTCTTTTTTGCACATGTCCAATATACTTTAATTTATTAACTGTACTTGTGCCATACGTATTTTGTCTGATTTGTATATTTTAGAATTGCCATCATCTAACTTATTCCTGTATTGTCGTTTCCTTAGATTTTCTAAGCACTCAAATACGCGATACACTCCAACAGTATCCATACCTGAAACATAACCCTTGTGATTACGAGAAACATGTAAATTGGGAGCAGCACCTGGTGTGTTTGATATTTTATTTCATATTCTACATAAATATGACATCATTTTGAAGTCCAATATCTCACCAGTATCATTGGATATGTAACTAATATAACCATTGGGAAACGAGTAATCCTGTTTCTGTCAAGTCCCATCCATCGACACTCCACATCAACTTATTTCTATTAATAAGTGATTCCTTTCTAATTTCATGTGCTAATTATACATTATTTTGTTAGCAGCTTCAGATGCAGCGGGCTGTATTTTCAACTGATTTTGAAAAGTTCTCTAAGAAAGAAAAAGCAAGTCCTACATTTTGAACCTTTTATTTCCAGCTGTATAGCTCATTCCAAAGAGTCTTAATGAATAAAAAGTAAGATAATTTAACTTAAATGATTTATTAATTTATTAACCTTTTAAGAGGAAACCAGTCCTTTAAAAAACCATAGTTCATACGATTTATAATGGGAGCATATGGCAAACGTTGAACCCTCTGTCAAGCTAAGCTTATCATGAAAACAAACTGGGTAATACAGCATTACAAACACAGATATCATTGTTTTGATATCATAAATTCAATCACCAATTATCTCACTAGAGCCTTCAGATTAATTTGTATCAGAAAAATTTTACTTCAAACCCTCAAATTTGAAGCTCTTGTTGTATTCTGTTAATCATTCTTTGCTGAAGAAGCTTCGTTTTCAGGTTAAGCATTTCTTATTATACACTTATTTATATACTGATTTCTTGTAAAAATACTCTTCTTTGGACGATAATTTTTACAATTACTCATTTACCCATATTTATGATGTTTTGAACAACTTTTAAACAAAATTGTATTATAAAATATAAATTATCTCTATAGAAAATGAAATAAAGAAATAGACAAAACATAGATTAGAATGTAAACAGAAGCTATTTGTTGCCAATTCTCAGCAATAAGTCACTAAACTGTACAGAAGTGACTAAAACACTAGAAAATTATAAAAATATTGTTTTTAAATCAGAAGGAAAAGAAAAATGTAGAAATTAAGATAAAAAAAATGTAATTTTCCATAACTTTGGGTTCTCTTCTGCCTTCATATGTTATTTTATTTTAAATTCCTAAAATTTTATTTTTTTCACTTAAATTGAAAAAAAGAAACATAATTTGAAACAGAAATGTTTTAAACTAAACGAATTGTAAAATACAAAATGACCAAAGCGTTAAAAAAAATGTCATTTTGAAAGTAGACAGTAACCTTTACATGCACTATTTTACGCTACACGGGAGGTACTGAGTTGCATCAGGGCTCGAACCCATTACACGACGAATGCACCACAAGACACGAGTTAGTGATCATGAGCACTAGGCTACAACGGAAGTCTTGGAAAGAGCAGGCAACGTTTATGAACCAGGAGCTGTGGGCTTCGTAATAACTAACGAACTGACTGCTCGAAATACAGAACTGCGTTAAGAATAACTTTCTGAAACGGGTCCTATCTGGTTTACTTCACTCTATGTTAGAAAATATGAGAAGAAGCTTGCGATTACAACGTGATGATAACAGGTCAATTGAAAAATCCCCGGCTTAACATAGTAAAACACATTTTTTTGGCAAAATTAGTTTTTTTTATTCAACATAATTCCCTTCAAGGGTGATACACTGTTTATAGCGACCCTCCAATTTTTCGATACCATTTTTCTAGTACGATTTGTCCTTTGCTTCAAAATAGGCCTCAGTTTCGGAGATCACCTCTTCATTCGACGAAAATTTCTTCCCAGCGAGCATTCTTTTGAGATCTAAGAACAGGAAATAGACGCTGGGGGCCAGATCTGGAGAATACGATGGATGAGGAAGCAATTCGAAGCCCAATTCATGGCCATCATTTTCACTGACTTGTGACACGGTGCATTGTCTTGGTGAAGCAGCACTTTCTTTTTCTTCAAATGCGGCCGTTTTTCTGCGATTTCGTCCTTCAAACGGTCCAATAACGCTATGTAATAGTCGCTGTAGATGGTCCTTCCTTTTTCAAGGTAGTCAATGAAAATTATTCCATGCGCATCCCAAAATACAGACGCCATAACCTTGCCAGCCGACTGTTACGTTTTCCCACGCTTTGCTTTCCCACCGTGTGCAGTCCACTCAGATAACTGTCGATTGGACTTCGGAGTGAAATGATGGAGCCATGTTGCATCCATTGTCATATATCGACGCAAAAACTCGGGTTTATTACGCTTGATCATCTTCAAACACTGCTCCGAATCATCAACTCGTAGTTGTTTTTGGTCAAAAGTGAGCTCGCGCGGCGCCCACTTTGCACAGAGCTTTCTCATACCCAAATATTCGTGAATGATATGATGTACACGTTCAGTTGATATCTTAACAGTGTCTGCTATTTCATTCAATTTCAATTTACGGTCATTCAAAATCATTTTGTGGATTTTTTTTAATGTTTTCGACGGTAACAACCTCTTTTGGGCTTCCACCGTCTTCGGTGCTCATTTCACCACGTCTAAACTTAGCATACCAATCCTTGATGGTTGATTTTCCTGGGGCAGTGTCCGGAAACTCTGCATCAAGCCATGTTTTTCCTTCAACTGTATTTTTTCCTTTCAAAAAGCAATATTTTATCAACACGCGAAATTCCTTTTTATCCATTTTTTTCACAATAACAAAAGTTGCTTCACTCAAAATGCTATAATTCACAAACTAATGATCCGACAGCTGTCAAATTTATACACGCATCTTTTGAGTTTTAGGGCTAACTAAAAAACATATGGATTTAATTCTAGTAGGGCCATCTATGTGTCAGGCCAGTGACTTTTCAATTGATCTGTTATGCTATAAAATTATGGAAGATGTGCTTCGAGACATTCGAGTCTCGTTCTGTCAAAGATACAAAGATTTATTGGATACGTTGGACAGTTAGCTGACTCCTAGATCTCTGAAATGTAGCAACCTGAGTTTTTTTCTTTGGAAGCACTACAAGCTGTTGTGTATCAAATACCTGTTGAGTATAAAATGGGCTTGTTCTGAAGAATCGTATGCACTGCTTCAATTATCCAAGCAAAATCTAGTGTTTTTGATCATACGTGATCCATCGGTGTAACATTTTCATCGCTTGTAAGGGAGACATTTTTAAAAACTCTTCTGTAACATTTTATAGAATAATCTACAGTGATTTTTACAATTATGTGTAATGAATAGTTTTGGTAGTTTCTTACTTGAATGCTTATATTTATTTTACCTTTGTCACCACTTTTCCATGACGTTTCCAGTCATTGATTACTATGCAATTATTACTAAATTCTTATAGAGATTTCTACCTATCCTTAAAGTTTGTATTTCTATTTATAGAACACCTCGTATGATAGAATCCTACATTCCTCCTGGAAATTGGGAGTAGAGGTTAAACCTGAGATAGGTTCAGATGAACATATGCACAGAGTGTAAGATATACATATTACTGTACTTCATTTTATATAAAAGCTAACCTAGCGTTGAAGTTCATTCGAAATACTTAGGTTGATTGATTGAATGAGATTTAGGATACTAAGACATTATAGGAAATTTTGAGCCAGACTCAATCGAAATACTTAGAGAGTACATTTCATTTCAGATATTACATAAAGTTTAGTGGTGACTTGAGTCTTATTTCTCTCTACCTCACTATTGTATGTGTTATTGGCACCCCGAAATAACAACTCCATATTGTTACATCTCTTAAGCTAAGAGAATGTAAATATGGTTAACTGAATAAGACCTTTAATAGCTCTCACTGCTTGTTAGAGTGCAGTACTGAGAAATAAAAAAAAAGTTGCTGAATTCTATAGGAGGAAAAGGTTAAACGATTGAATATTTAAATTTAATAAAGAATAATGATTAAGAAGAATTACTTACATTTTATTTGAGAAATAGGAAAAAAAACAGAATATTGAATCAAATCAAAAATTGAATTTAATTATTATATTGATCATTAATTTAAGTAAAACATATGCAGTGTACGACAAGGTTTGCAGCATTATTTTTGCGTGACAAATTTTGTCTTTTTCACTCGCCATATTAGGCTTAAATTCCCCTTATTATATTGACAAAATGAGTTTAATAATTATAATACTTTCCTTAAAGTGTTTTTTTACAAATTTAATTTTTTTGGTTAGATGAATTTATCTCCTCAAATATGGTATTTTCTTAATAATCTCTTAATTTGAAAATTACCATCTTCTGCCAGGACTAAGATACAATGAAGTAAGCCCTTAGATAAAACGTGGTATTTTATTTTTTGTCTGGAAGATGCATGCTCTCTGTTGTGATGTAATCCTTATATCCTGGGTCCAATTTTCTTTAACGAATCAAAATCTGGTATACACTAATACAACTCCCTTGGAACCATGGTGTTAGTGTAGACTATAGCTAAGTTTTCTCATCATTTCTCCAATCATCTCTTAGTTCGCCTTATCCGAACAAAGGCGGTGGATCGATGTCTTAATTTAATCTAATATAACTGTCCCTGAACATTTTAACCTCTAGGAGTTAATCACATTAGGACCTGGTAAGTTTTAATCCATCTAAAAGGTTTTGAAGTAGCTGGAATTAGATACCAGGATAAAAGTTTGAAAAAGACGGGAATAAATTTTGTTATCAAGAGTCTGTAAGAAAATAGCCTTTTCTAATTAACACTATGTTTTTAAGCATTAGAGAGATGGAATGTTGACGAATCATTATTTTTGAAACTTTGACACTCTCTTAAAAGTAAAGAAATAAAAAGCAAAATATACAAAAATATCATCCTGTGATTATTGGAAGTTATTATTAAAATTGCAAGCGTATAAAATACTTTTTTTAGAATTATTTATCCTACTCTTGTGTCTTATTTTAATATTTTAAGCACCTTAATCATGGTAGAAGTTGAAAACATGTTTGAAATATATTGGAATGTACCCGAATGCAGCATATATTAAGATACTGTTTCTACCTTTTGTGATTAAAAAACTATGTTTTATTCGAAATCTGTTAATTCTCAATTACTATCAAGAAGAAAAATTGTAATATATTGTAAATAAATTGCATGTATTTGAAAGTATTTGAAAGATCCAATAGTGGGAAACATTAGATTTAAAATACCTTATTTTAGCTTGCTGAACATATTTTATACTGTTAAATAAACCTGTAATGACTACCCTTAATTACTCTCCTCTTGCGCTATATCTTAATAATGTATAATAAGCAATAAAGACTAACTCCTATCGAAGGCACGAAAGAACAAAACAAAATCATTTATTAATCCTTACTGGAGAATAACTAATGTTTATTTACCTAGAATCCTAACCTAACTCACAATCATAATTTATGATTTAAATAAGAAATCCTATCTTTCCAATTCACTCTTTCTTTATTCAACTATAACAGCGTAGCTTAATATCTTGAGTAGAACTCTCTTCATTACACAAAACTAATAGAAGAATATCAACCCGAACAACAATTTTCCATCAACAAGTTGTTTCTTCCATCTCCTTTTATCTACTATTAATTCTATCTCACTTATATATAATTCAGTTTAAATAATTTCACTTCATTTCCATCATCATCTAATTTACCTAATCACGTTTCATTTTCGTTGGGAAGAAATTGTAATTTCATGCAATTCAATTTGTTATAAAGTTCTATTCATGAAGAGGAAATCATGAACAGTCTAACGTCTCAAAGCTAGCTCTATGCCTAACGTGAATTCCATATTACGAAGTATGTCTTCAAAGTATTATAATTCTTTTCTTTCTAATTTTCTAAGAATCAGTAGTATTATAAAAAGCTTTGATTAAGCTAAGAGAAAGAGAATGTGGCAGATACTCCATTGTGGTAATCTACTTTTTAATCAAAAACAGCTTCACGGAGAACAAGGTGTGCGAATGAACATTGCCTACATGCAGAATGAAACAATTTTAGCTCAGAGCTCAATAACATGGTTTCGTTCTGCATCAAAGCAAGGAGCCAAAATTCTCTTTCGTATTGAGGTTTTCCGTAGGGCAGGGTTTAACCAGAATTGCTAAAGAGGACTAGCTGCTCTATTCCCCTTATTTAACACCTGTGACTCCATCATTTTCTCAAAAATAAACTTTTTGCTAATAAAGAACCGTTTTGAATCTTTGGAAGTTTATTTGAAGAAAACGTAACGTTATATATTAAAACAATATCAAAAAATGAACTGCAACACGCTTTGGACCAGATGAAAAATAAAAATGTGTCGTAAACTGCACCCCTAGTAACAAGTACAATGTTGTTATTTCACATGACACAGTTAAAAGATATAAGAAGCTTTAAAAATTGATTAATAAAACCAAAGAAAAGTGATTGAGTGAGTGAGCGATTGATTGCGGGGTTTCATGGCGCAATACCCAGATAAAATTATGTTGCGGGAAAACAAGGTGTAACAACGATCTGAATGGAAGAAAGAGAAACAAAATGGTTGACAATAAAGAAGGTGGAAATTATAGAAAACTGTCTAGGGATCCCAAGAACTACGACCCAAGACAATAAACCCCTGTGAAAGAAACTGATCACTAGATGGTTTCAGGGTCATGATTCCCCACCTAATTTAAGAAATCAAGAAAATTAACATTACAACAATTGGAAAATTCTAATTCAGTATTTTAACGGATTAAAAATCATTAGGAAATGCTTTTAAGCTGTTTTTATTAATCATTCAGGATTAGTAAAAACTTATAATAAAAAGAAAATATTCCAGCTAGCTTAGTTAGCTTAATGATAGATTAGAATGTTTTATAAAAATTATGTAAGAGTATGTTTTATGAAGAAAAAATTATATTCAGAAAATGCAGGTGAAATAATATTTAGATATATATTTCAAAATTTTTCTGTAAGTACTGTAAGATGAAATATGTTGCGGTTATAAGTTTTTAAATATTTATAAATATCACATATTTATGCCTAGGATTTCGAGAAGCATCATAGATATATTATATTTTTCAGTATAAATTGTTTCTTGAAATATCGAGTAAATGTCAATTATATTAAGGCACACATTGTTTCATTTTAATCTTTAAACTAAAATACCAAATCGGGAATTGATATGAAAAAAACGTTTTATCTGAATAATTACACAAATTTTGTTGAGTAAGTGTTGTCTGATATTGTAAAATCATGTTTTAGCTACCACCCTAATGCCAAATGGCAACAGCAGCGCCCTTCTGAATTTTTTTGAAAAGGAGAGAATCTGAGCAGTGCCAGAATCTCTCCTTTTCATTGGTGCAATTTCACACCATTTTCTTCCTGCCGCCAAGGAAGGGAGCAAAAATAAGATCTAACCACAATGTCTTATAATTTCTTTTATATCCGTATTTCATTGTTAGTTACACTTGAGATACTTTGTGTTACGTATTATCGATGCGTTGAAATGCGATTAAGACAATGAAACTTAACTTCCGTTTTTGTTGATTTTCATTTTTAATTCCTTCAGATTACGAACGAAAAAAGACTAAAGTAATAATTTAATAGAGCAATATTAAATTAGTTTTATTTTTATCATTTATCTGTTTACTGTTTGACTTTCTAATTGAACTGTGAACAATAGAAAACAAATTAGAACGAACTTCATCAATTTAGTTAGAATGTAATGAATATTAAATCAAATCTATATTAATACTGACAAAATGAACTAGCTTTGCTAGGAAATAGATGAATTTTTAATCTTTCACAAAGAATTCAATTAAAATTCTATGAATGCGCATACATTTTTTTCCATTAGTTCTATTTCAATGGATGAAATTAAAATCAACAGATACGATGCATAAAAAAGGACGCAAAAATGCATTATTTCTCGAAGAAAAACATAATAAAATGAAGTTCAATTAATTATTTCAGACAAGAATTTATTTCAATAATCAGAGCACGCAATTTCTAATGCTGCATCTCCTGAAAAAAATATTTAGGGCAAAAACAAATCAAAATGTTTAATTAATGGAATCTTTTATAAGAAAGACGCTATTTTTTTAAAAAAAAATATTCATTTAAGTTTTGGATTCGTAATCATTTTAGATTTTTGCTAATCTAAATAATGCTTGAAATAGAAAGTGATTTAAAATGAGTTAGTAAATGAAAGCTCTTTGAGCGAACACATCAAAGATGATTATTCATTATTATTTTTTTTTCTTCTAAATATGGTTTCTAAAATAATTATTTCTTAAATCAAACCAACATGCCTTTGACTTCTTTCAACCATCTAAAAAGTATTTCTAAAATCATTGATGCAATAAGACTTTACAATATAGGTACATTGTAATAAGTTTTAATTAGATGAGCACTTTGGATAATTTTCTTTTTAGAAAAATATTCATGATTTTATTTTTTATTTTAATTTATGCGTTACATGCTTCTCCAGAACAAAATAATTTGGTAATAATATTTTTGAAAAAATGAGATTGCAAAATTATTTTCTTCTTATTATTTTATTATTAAAAATCTGGCCTTTCTGGAATTCAATATGAATTCATTTGATTAAATTTTACATGCATCATATTCCGAAAAAAATGTATTTTTCTTAGATTAAAATTGCAATAATGTGCTATTGTAAAAAAAGTATGACATTTCGAAACCCTTTTTAAATTATTCAAGGCAATTTCTTTGTTTTTTTATTCTTGCCGATGCAAAAAAAAAAAAAAAATTACATATATTTTACAAAATTTTTGGTTACATTCTAATTAAATCAAATATTTACATGAGAATATCTATTACATTTCTCCTTTATACAGAAAATGATTTACATTAATTTTATGTTACATGTTTTAATTTTGACATTGAAATCCTTTGTTTGTTAAAAGTATGCCATTTTATTTACTTTTTATTTCTCATATTATAGTTTTAAAGTAAATGAGAAACATTCGACAAGGAAAAATAGGAAAATTTTATGGCAAATTTAAGTAGTTCTCCCTTTTTCAATTTAAAGCGAATAAAAGCTGCAACTTAACAATGATATGTTTACATATTTGTGTATATTGTTACGAACCTGCGATGATGCCTATCTGTCACGTTACTCCTATGAGGAAAAATATACATTTGCAAAAAAAATTCCTTGGATACCTAAGAAAACTTAAGGAATGGACCTTTCCCTGATCTTGGAAACGCATTTGATGACTCGATAACTTTAGCAACAAAATGAAGAATGGAAGAATCTTGACGAGATCAGAAGAAATGTAAGTGATTATTCCTGAGTTTTTCATGTGACGTCTCATTCATGTGACGTCAGGGGATTTGCCGAGGGATCTGACTGTAGTATGTCTTAGTGAGTTTGTCGGGAAGCAGCCTGTATCTGCCGGGATTGCTGGAAGCTGTCAGAATTTGCCTTGGAAGTGCAGAGTGTTTTTTATGGAAATTTCTCCACGATATGAACTATTAAGCTGGTGATCTGAAAGTTATTAAAAGTGCTTCTTTGTATCTGTGCTCATCAAATATTCAAATCTTAATATTTGTTCCTACTGAGTCTCTGATCTGTATAAAGGGTATGTTTCCTAATTGTGCTGTTACTCTGCACAAAAACTGCTACCTGCGCATCGTCAATTCATAAATATTCATGAATAAAACATCATTTGCTAGTATCCCCCGAGTTGGACTTCATGTCACTCTACATTTAGTAGACGAAAATTTTTAAACAGCATATTTATGCCCAGAAAACCACATTTTAGATCATGAATAATTATGTAAAAGCAATTAATAAACAATAACTGTACTTAAAATAGAAATTAGGGTATTTACAATTAAGTACATCTTACATCGAATTTGTTGCATTTATAAATTTGAAATTTTTCAGAATACTTGTAACTTTAATAATCTACAAACTTAAAGTAATTATAATTTCAAAAATTACTTATAGTGGAAGTTTGGAACTTTATAAAACAATGTAGCCACAATTACTATTCACATATTTTGAAATACATAAAACTTGTGAGTATTTATTAGAAAAAAATAATGTTTACTTCATGGAAATAAACTCATCTACAATGCACAAAATACCAACGCTATGAATAAAGTAGGGGTTGTGGAAAGTGTACCAGAATCCTAAAAAACTTCTTTGAAGAAAAACTCAAATACAGATATTTTTCTATATGCCAGGGTGAATACAACTTAAAGTTTTACTTTTCTAGTGTTCTATTTATCCAGTTATATAAGTAATTCATCTGCGGTATGAGTGGAACTCTCGATAATTTTAATTAACAATATAAAAACTTTAAAAAAATGAAAATGATAGTGCTAATTTCATTTTAACATTTATTAACATTTTTTTTTTACTTTTAAGTAATCGGTAAAGTAAAATTATTCAAAATGAAAATTAATTGCGTACAGTAAGCGTACTTCGAAGCTCTAGGCTCTACAGAAGCAATTATTATTAAGAATAGAATATACTTGCTTCAAATTCCTGATCATTTTCATTTTGACAAGCAAAGCATTCCGAAGTATAAATATATTGCCAATGTTAGAAACAAAAAGAAAACAACGCTGCCACTAATATTATTTATTAAATTAAGTATTAGAAAGAAGCAAATGATAAATTATTAAATTATACACTAATATTCTCTTTGGATATAACAAAAAGCAAATGATAAAATATTAAATTAAATACATCTTTACAATGCAAACATGCCTTAAGCAAACTTAATTTTATTATTATACACAAATTGCATTCTAATGCAAATTATTTGAGCCTGATACCATGTATCTCTTATTTTATGCCCACGCATTTTATTTGACGCCATTTTCTCAAATCAACAACATGTTAACATATGTTAAAAATGCTAACTTTGGAGCATTTTATTACCTCAGTTATCTAAAAATTTGTTCATGCTTTGTTTTGAATTTAGACTGCACTACAATCAGACACGGATCTATTGGTATATAAATATATACGATGGATTTCATAATTTCGGGGCAACAACAGGTTCTTATTTTGAGTTGTTTCATCACCTATAGAATATAGCCCTGTGTCGAGTAAAATACTTATAACTGATGAGTTGTAGGTACTCGTCACACCATCGGTTATTGATTGATCATTATCAGTTTTATTAACGTTGCACTAGATGCAACACGGGGGCTTTGAGTGCATGAAGTATTAGAGTCTGTACACGTTACTTCTCATTGGGGTTCAGAACTATCGTTTTGGCGTTGAGTAGAAGTTAAGATTAGGGTACATTCTCAGTTGCTGATTTATCACTTAATCTTGCTTTATAAATATGACGACCGTTATCAGTAACTATTGCATTTTTTTTCTAATATATTTGTTAATAAATCAGTAGTACATCCCCACCAATTTACTTAATAACTGCAAAGCCATTAGGTGAATTTATTCTTTTGTATATACATGTTTCCATAAATGATATTCGGACGATAAGTGTTTCATCATACACCGCAATGACTGCTAATACGATTGCTGATTAATCTTTTTAAAATACAAGTGGAAATTTTAAATTTAAACTAAAAAGTACTGCACATAAATTTATTATAAAGAAATAAATCATCACACTTTTGTTATAACATACAATTAACACGCATAAAGGCATCACAAACTTAAAAAATCTACAATGGAAGTTAGTAAAATATTTAAGAAATAATCAAAACAATGCAAAAAGTTAGAAATATTCGATTAGCAAAATCTAAATATTTTTTTCTTTAACCAAATTGTAACAAATTTTTGTAAATATGTTCTTCATACTTAGTCATACAAACTAACATATATTTACAAATTGTTTTTATTCAGAATTTTAATTCTTCAAATACAGTTTAAATAATAGACTAATATTACAATGAAAAAAAAAGAAGAAAGTGATGTGGTTATAAAACATACACAGAAAGTCAGTGATGTAAACCGTTGCTTTATCACTACAGTTACTTAGATTTTTCGCCGATTTGCTACAGCGCTGATTAATTAATGTAGATGAAGCCTGTATATACCATTATTCAAAAATACAGTCAAAACAGTAACCATTCCAGGATAGAATAAAATTACTGAAGCATACTATGCAGCAGTACTTGCTCATTCGGAGATAGAAATTGCAGAAAAACGGCCACGTTTGCAGAAAAATAAATTTTGTTATACCAAACAATAAGACGCAACCCAACCTCTGCGGTTACCATGGCTAATATTGACGAATTACTTTTTGACCTGCTTGAACATTCTCCTTACTCACCAGATCTAGCTCCAAACGACTTCTCAAATTTGAAAATCGCCCTTGGATGGCAGAGATTTTCATAACATGAGGAAGCTATCACAATCAAAATCAATTATTTTGTAGATAAGGACACCGTGTACTATTTGGACGGGTTAAAGAGATGGGAGCATCTGTGGGAGAAGGGGGTATAGGCTTACAAGGGGAATATGTAGCAGCTTAAAAAACAAATTTAAAGGAAAAATGTCTTTCGTATATATATATATATATATATATATCAAATACGGCAGAGAAGTAAATTAAATATCAGAGAAAATAAAATTTGTGAAATTTGAAAATAATTTAAAAATAATTTTTTTTAAAAAGACAGAAATATATAAATTAGTATATTGAATGTTGTAATACGCTGTAGAATGTTCAGCTTGATTATTAAATATCATACCATCCAGACCTGATGGGTTTAAAATATTGTAAGTTCTAATATAATAATTTTCAAACCTTGATAAAACACACACACACATATATATACGTGTGTGTGTGTGTGTGCGTGTGTGTATGTGTGTGAGTTGCGTGGAATGGAAATTCATCAGAAAGTTTTGATATATTTAGTTACAGCTCTACAAGATAATTAAAATTTTCCTTATCGATTTTTTTATATACCATATTAAACATCTACTTTCGCAATATATGTCATTTATCAATCGATTTATCGACCAATGCCGAAAAACTTGGAATGCAAAAAATAATGGTAGATATGCCAAGAAAAGCATAGTTAATAATGTTCGGAATAGATAATCATAAAAAAAAATAGATCAATAAGAAGAGAGAGTCATAATAAATGAATTATGTTTCTTCAGAGGGGATTATGATGAGAAATATTTGATTATCATTACCTTTCAATATGTCTGTGCCAAAAAAAAAATAACATCAATTTTTAAATTGATAAAACAGCATGAAAAACTTAAGTTTTAACATTTAAAAATATGACGTGGAATCCATGAGATTTATTAATATACTCGGTAACCTGAAATAGTGTAATTTCGTAGGTTTGTGTAATTTTCGACATTATACCACAATTCTAACTTCTTTGAAACGAGCTTATGAGAAACATAAGAAATAACTAATAATTCTTCTTCTCCAATTTTCTGTTTTATAACCAAAATATTATCAATATTGTTTTCCAATTGGCTCAGGAGCAACTCTTTTATAAATGAAATATGAGGAGGTGAAAATAGAATTTGTAAAATACTATTAAGTGAGATAAATTTATTTGTGTTTCAATATTCAATTCTGACTTTTTTTCACCAAGTCCGTTTTTTTAAGTCATAATTCTACTAAAAAATATTTGGTATAATTAGAATGCTTCACGTTAAGGGGAATTGGACGTCATATGTCATCACGTGGTGTAGTGTAGAATATGAGTATGCTCTAAAACTGGTAACCATGTAACTTAAACATGGTTTAAGACAATTCAATACCCTTCAAAAACTAGTTTTTGGTGTTTTATAATGTTTGTCTCCATAATAATGTTTTCAGATGAAAAGTTTAAAATTCTTCATTTATATTTAAAATCCTGTTTTTAAAAATATCTTAATAGAAATCGATTTTACTAAGCCTTATTTAGTTTTTAAGAAAATAATGAAATTATATGCATAAACGAAGCTAAAAACAACCGATATCTTCACATATAAATTTTAAAACAAAATGTTCATTTTATGAAACTGGTGCCATTCATTTTGTTACATATATTACACTGATCTCACAGAAACAGAAGCTAAATGGTAAATATCCGAGGAAGGAATAGCATTTAAAAGAATTGATGTATTGATAAAGTTTAAACCTCAGAAAACCATTTTAAAGTGTATGACCCTGAAATATTATTTAATATACTAATTAATTGAAATTAAATTATTAATAACTGAATGAAAAATGGTTTCAGTATTGCCTCAGCAGCCAATGTCCTTCACAAGCTCAGTAATCCCAAATAATTGACCACTTTCAAAGTATTAATTGTATCTCAATAAGACAAAAATGAATGTTAACAAAAACAATACACACATAACAATGCCAAATAACCATTTTAAAATCATACAATCACACATCAATATCAATAACACATATACATATATACGATACAGGTATACATATATATGTGATACATATATGACACATTACATATACATATGATACATGTGATAGATATATATACATATATGATTACATACATATATGATACATACGTATATACATATGATACATGTGACATATATTGCTATATATGATTGATACATATACATATACATATACATATGACAGCGGATACATACATAGACAACATATGAAAGAAATATACAAGGTTATACAAAGACATACATATTGTTATATATGATTAATACATACATATACATATAGATACAAGATACATATATGACACATATATACATGCAGACATATACATATATATGATACACATGCTACATATATGTGAGATACATATGGAGCAGAAGATATATGAAAGATACATTACATATATGAGATATATACATATACATATGTATGACACATACATATATATATATATGACACATGTTATTACAGCATATATATCGCACTTTATATGTATAAAATATGAAAATTAAGAATACAAATAATATGAAATTATAAGTTAACTAGAATTGCTTCGGGGAATATGAATTACCAAAATCGAGATGTAAAAATATCTCAAAATGAAAAGTTGTTGTAATCACAGTAACATGTTACAGTTATATGAAAATAAAACTATTCTTTGGAAAGTTATTGATGGAAAATAGCAATATAAAATACCATGAAAATGATTGATATGGAAACAAAATATGGATTGGTTAAGCAATTTTTCTTACTTATCAAATCCATCTTCCACTTCTAATCTGCATTCATACAATAGTAATGAATCATTCAAAATGTTAGAATTCCAGGAATTTATAAGTAAATTTAAGAAAATAATTTTTAACAACTGGTAGTCTTGATTCCCCTCAGAATTATACATAAATACAACGCTATTATATTTAGAGTGATAAAACATAATCCAATCACACTTGAAAATTCTGAGTAACAAAGATACTTTGTTCTGCTTTACATTCCGAGTCTTGCCTCATCTAACAATTATTTCTCGCTTCTTCTAATCGAAGGAATTGCATTCCAAAAAGAAATGTTTCTGTTAAGTAGCTTTGTCTTAAAAATTTTACTCGTTTCCTCAACTTTGAACGCTGTAAAGTGAAATGCATCATTATTTTAACTTTCCACTTATAAAAGGGCCACTACTTATTGGGAACAATTCATTTTGTGCTCAAACAAACTTTGAAAAGTTTTAGCTAGATGCAAGTTAGCTGTTTGATTTTTGTGTTTATTTTCTAGAAGAATGTTGTTTTAAATCAGATTCGAGCATAGTAGGAGAGACACAAAGAAAGAAAATTAAATTTTTGCCTTAAAATGTCATTTTCATTGAATATTTTTCATATGCTTTTAGTAAAACAGTTGCTCATAGTACAATCACACAGAAACTATTTAGGTATAACAGCTCGGAAAATAGCCATGTGAATCGTTTAGCTATTACTCCTATAAGTAAACTACACCATATGATATACTGTTGACTACCATTCGAACTTATGTGAAAATAATTTATTTTAGATTAATCCTAGAGTGAGATATTTATTACATTAATTAATTTGCAGCCAATTGAAGCATAATTAAATAATAAGGTTAGTAAATTAAAGATACGTAAGAGCAAAGGTACTATTAACTATCATAGAATTTATAAGGTCGATCTGTATCAAAATCTTCTTATTCAGTCAATTTTATATACCCAATAATAAATTCTTAGCTTAATAAATCAGTCACATTCTAATTGAAACACTTCTTTTAACAGAAGATCCGTTTTAATACTTTAGTAAGGAGTCGCTTTGAATCTAAATAATAATTATGATAATTCATTTAAATTGACATATATCTATCAGCTTGTCACCGTCCTCATTCACCTTTCAAATATTTTACGAGATTTCAAGCAAACTATAAGCATTTGGCTTATAGTTCAACGTAACAATTCCACCAATAAAAGACTATCAATTGCAACCAATGTCGTTTATAAAATTAATTAAAAGTCTTGATAATAACATCAAATGTTTGATTCTTGAAAATAATATTGTGTTACTTCTGTCATTTTATTTCAATCCATTTTGTATTGCAATTATCAGGCGTTTTTCCCAAAATTTATCCTACTGAATTCTAGATGAGTATTCTAAGTAATGCGTTTATTTTCTTTGTTCCTATGTGTTGGGGTACTGGAGAACTGAAAGATGATTACCATAAAGATGGTTAATAACAGAGCATCAGCTTGATTCTTCAATAAACCGATTATATATATATTCAATATCGATATAGCTTTTCAGTGTTAAATTTATTTTCACGCCCGAATACATTTTAATTATTACTTAAAATCATTTATATAAGGAAAATATTTTGGCCTTATAATATAATCAATAAAATAGTTGAATGAACAGATAATTTCTTGCTGGATCATCAGAGTTAAGAAATATGACTTACAAAATCCAAAGTGGAGCAATTTTGAGTGAAAAGATAATTCATAGATTCAATTCAAACATCCAACCAAAAACACAATAATAATAATAATACGCACACATATATATAAATTATAAACTTTTAAAACAGATTTATGTGATTTTACAATATATTTAAAATTTTACTTTTTAAACATAGCCTCCATTTTTATTTTATATAGAGAATTCTTATTAATATATATGTATATATGTATATATATGTATATAGCATGTGAGTATATATATGCAAGAGCAGCATATATACATATATGTATATATGTGGTACCCTATCTTCATCCTTATGTTTAATTTTCCTACTTAATATACTAATCTTAACGCAAAAACCAACTCAGCATTAAAATTTAATTTTTCATTTCTCACAAACCGAAGTATTTTCAGTCCCAATTCTGAAATCCACCCTTCCCCAGCGTATGAAATTGCACATTTTTGTATCAACGGTTTCTTTTAGCTGTGCTTGCTCAGGTAAACATATAGCTTTGTCGGTTTCTGCTACCAGACTTTTGCAGTGTCTATGAAAACAAAATATGTAACAATGTATAATATCAAATCAACCCCTCATGGAAGTAAATATTTCATATATCCAATATTTGATAAATATATATATGTAAATAAATATATATACATCGGATCAATAAATTCTCGAGCTAAAATTGAAACAACATTTTTGCAAAATTTTTATTCATCAACATAACATTTTGTTAATCAACTTAGGCAATCGTTCCAACGCTTTTCCAATTTTTCCGGAAGAAATCTTTTTGTTGCGAGTAAATAGCGATAAACAGCTTTCTGAACATCGCATTCGTTGTTGCTTCTTTGTTCCATCGAAAGCAATCGCGGCACTCACTTGGAAAACCTTTTTCACTTCACTTCAAAACCTTTTTCCTAACTGATCGACTTGTACCCTGACACACGTTTCAAGCAAAGGTTAAATTTGTGAAAGACCTGGTTACTGGTTTACTACGAGCGCCATCTCAAGTTAGTCTCGGTTATTGATCGATCTGTTGTATATTTATATCTGTGTATGTGATGTTTTTACCTTAAATTTAATTAATTCATCCTATACTTTAACTTATCACGAACTTCATCTTTTTCTCCTGATACCATTCCATTTAACCTCTAAATTTATGCCATCACCCGATTTCGAAAATATTAGCTGATCATGTGTTGCATCCACCACTATCCTGGTGTATCTACCTTACGCCTAGTGTCATTAATAAATTTATATTTCAATAATTTAAAGTTTATTTTGCCATGAATGAAGAGTAATATACCGATATCAAGCTACACCAACGTGCTTTCACGCATTTTAACTACAACTTTCACCACAGAACTTAGTGCAAGATTCCATTCTACGTCTCAAGATGATATATAATTTAATTTTATATAAATTTGGCTTATTTCCTACTTTCTTATGTGAAGGCTAATGCCATGCGCGTCCCAGCCAAAGGCATTTATGTTTGTGTACCCCTAATATAACATGTTTTCACTATATATTATAGAGATACACAATTGAATACTGTAACTGCAAATTTGGAAATAATTATTGCCTTCATTTTGGTAAGCTTCTAATCAATGCTACGTTCAAGAAGTTTGTAATTTTAGAATTTAATCTATAAATTGAACGTAACTATTGCTATAAAATTTGACTAGCCACATGTAAGCCATGTAATGATATGTTTATTTCTAAGAAATGAATACAATTTAATTAAAAATCATATTGAACGGAAATATGTGTTTTGTTAGTCAGCCTATACTTATAAGAAATTCGTTCTTTTTATCTTCCTGATGTATAAATTTCTCAAATACTCAGGTCTTTATTTCTTAATTTATGAATATTAAATAAATGATTAAATTATATTTATGAACCTTGATCATAAATATCAATCTAATTCAGAGAATAGGTTAAAGTAAATAGAATCAATTTATTTTTAGTTTGATGGACAACAAAGTTAATTTTGTTTATATACACTTTAAATGAAATTCTAAGTAATAAACCTGAATTCCCAGAAATTTACATCATACCAAAGTGCATAATAATTTTGAAATCATATTTTAAATTTATAATTATGTAAAATCGAAAACCTTGATGTGGGCAATTTTTCAAATATGTAGTCAATTATTCTACCAAATTTATTATAAATCTTACAACTCTAAGAATATTATTCATTATTTTGTTCATTATTACACTACATATTCGACGGGTATCGTTTTCTTATCATTTATTAGCATACTATTCTCAAGAATGGTGTTTAAACGGTGACAAAATTTGAAAATATTATATAACTTCCGATGGTTGAATGATGTAGAATATAAACGATCCTGAATTAAATTAAAATGCTCTGTAAGAATAAAATACTTCATTATATTCATTATTCATAGTTCAATGTTAGTTCAACAACATTAAATGATCTTCTCAGAAAACACCACATTTGTAGCAATAACAAAAGTAAAGAATTTACATATAATGTATTTTTAGTTCTTTTTGGGAGGATCTTTTCTTTTATTCGACAAGCCATTTTGCCGTATGAAATTTGAAAATATTATATGTAAATTAAGCCGATAGAATTATGTACAGAAATATCTAGATTTATTGTTAGCATTCCCAGAATGAAATGTAATACAAAAGCCCTCAATAATTTATTCAATATCCACTTAACAACATATTAATCCACCACCAAGAATATTAATCACATTTGAATAATAAAACTATATGCAAAGCATAAGTAGATTAATCGTCGGTTTAGCATTACTTTTTCAGAATTAGTAATAGCTTGCCATTTACAAAATATATTACCGAATTTATGCAAAATACTGAAAGATTCTGAATCGAATCTCAATACTCTCCATACTAGTTAGAGATATGCTTCATTTAGATTTACTCAACAAGTATTCGTTGTCCCAACAACATTCAGTAAGCTCAAAAGATCATTTATTTCACAATACCGCTTAAATGTTTGTGATTCATCATCAATTCGAATAATTTGAAATTCAAATATTCAGAATTTATACATCCCTAAATTTATCTGATTTAAAATGCCCGAAAACGTGAAAGCCTTTCAACAATTTATTACGTAATCAAACTCTAAAATAGAGGAAGATATTTCTAAATAATTATAAGATTCAGATATAATATATTCGAACAAAGAGTAAATTTTTAGAAGTTGTGATTTATTAAAATGGTAAATCTCCAAAATACTCAGGCAGACGTATTTTTAATTGGAACAGCCACATTAGATATCCTTATACCGACTACTACGGATCTGGACCTTTGGAAGAAAATAAAAATATTAATTAGGTCAAATATTAGAATCTAATACACAACTACTATATTACAACTAGGTAATAAATCTGCAATTTAAGTATAAAGGGAGTTTTCTAAAAATAAAGAGCTGTTGATTACTAATGAAAATCTATATTTAAAAAGGAAAATCATAGTTCTTTGGAAGAAATGAATGAGTTTTTCTTTCTGACATTATTTTCCTAGATTCTTATTGTTTTTCGGAAAATGAACAAGTCGTTTTTCATGAATGTAATGTGACTACATTGCATCCTCTTTGATGTTAAATATACGCTCATCAAGTCCCCTATTGCTATTCCTGCATGGATGTTGTAAGCTATGACTTTAAAGAAAGGTTTATGTTCATTAAATTTTCTATCATCATTCCGAGCTTTTAATTCAAATTGAAACAAAGTTTAAAATAGCTGAGAAATTAACGATACCGGTAAATCATTCAATATAACGTCATTATAAAGTCAGCAATTATTATAACGAAAGCTGAACAGTACATTAATCCATACGCATATCAAAATCATTTAAAACGATTAAAACTGGCAAATAAGAATTGTGGTATGTCAATTAGATTTCTTTGAATCGCACCTTTTAATTTGTTGTCTATTAAAGTTAGATGATTAATTGATTGATTGTGTTGCTATCGATGGACAGAAGCAACAAGAAGGTTAATTGAAATGCACATAATTTTGAACCACGGTCAAGAGATAAAACGACAACTGAGGTCGGATTGTGCCCTTCAAACTCACCTTCCGCGAATAGAAGAACATCAACAACATTAATGTACATAAGCTGATAAAGTTTTCAGTTACTTCACCGAACTCACAACTCGACGAAAACAATGGCGACTACATGCTGTTGACTAAGACCACATGGTGGTTATTCGGATTAGGGCCACATAGCTCGGCTGGTGTTAAGCCGAACAGGTTGACTATATACCAACTTTATAACATATTTCAAATATATATATGTGTGTGTAGTGTGTGTGTGTGTGTTTTCAAACTCAAAACATACTTTTGTAATAGAGTTTCATCCTTATAAAGTTGATCACTATTTTCTATATGTTAAGTTTTAAATCTGTTTTCTCTCAATGTAAATAAAAGAAGCATTTTATTCTTCCCATTATGCATTTTATATTCGAGTCTTTGTTTTGACATAGCAGTTTCAGTACAAATATTTTTCTTTTGTTTGCTAACGTATTAAACTTTATAATGAATCCCATTTATCTTTCACATTAGAAGTAATGGTGCAGTAAATGTAATTGCGTTACTTCCCCAAACTTGAGGTGATTAGATTTTAAAGAACTTCACTCACCATTCCCTCACGAATACAATAGCGTTTTTCGAGGAAGACGTCTAGACTGTCTTTAAATAAAGGTTGAAAGACGCATAACAAGCAAAAGAAAACGCATTTGCATCTTTTTACGGAACGAACTCGAGCTGAAAAGGACTGACCAAATCAGTCAAAAACGCCAAACCGGAACATACGTAGCATGTCCCAGTAACAAGCTTACGCGTTGTTTTACAAAACTCCGTCTTTTGTAAATGGGACTAGGACCCAACAGCAGTCAACTGAAGTCAAATTTGACTGCCTCCGCCACCTCTAAGGAAACGGAAGACAATTGTTTAGATCAAACAAGATTTACGGAACCCGAGTCAAAGGAGGAAAAAAAGTGGACCGGGAACAAAACCTGTTAGAAAGCTGCTTTTCCCTTTTTGTCTCTCTTTTTTCCTTGGAGAAGTTTTTGTCTAGCTTTCCTTGAAGCTAATGCAATTGTGTCCGCTCCCGTTGCTGTGGGTATGTTCTAAATAAAAGCTGTCATTGCATTAACCATTTGTTATCTTTTTTTACCTGATGAAAAGGGATGGGATGGGCACATTTGTGTATGGTTGTATACGGGATGATTGGGATCTAAAGAGACAGGGATTGAAAAGACAAGAGAAAAGACGCATTTTTTCTCTTTTTTTTTTTGTACCTAGGAGAACTCGATTTTGCATGCTAATCCAAAAGAAATGCTGTTTAATCTTTTTTATATTTTCAGTAAACTTGTTCTTATTGACCTCTTCTAAACCTATTTATAGTAAAATATTAAAATACAAATATTTAATATACAGGGACATGAGCCTTTGAGTTCAGCTTTAAATTTTAAAAAAAAATATTTTGTTTTCTAATATTACTTTTCTCTACAATATTTCATAAATATCAAAATATATAAAATAATATTTTTACAATATACATGATCACTAAAAAGATATTAAACCTCTAAAATAATAATATTATCACAATTCAAAACAAGTGATATATCTTCAAAATAAGATTTTTCAGGATTACTTTCAAGTAACATAAATCACGGGAACTAAATATGGAAAGCTATTTTAAATAAAAAGAATTGCTTTATGTATTACCTAAGAGATAACCGAATTGTCTAGTTGAAATTAATTCTGCGAATTAATTGATCCGAATGTGCATAATGTTGTAAATTCCAGCTATTAATGTTAATTTGTTTGGTTTCAAGAAACCGTAGATTGAAGTAACTCGCAATTTGGAAAAAGCAACTTTAAATCTTCTGAGTTCTCCAATGACGGCCTACAAAACCCTGAGAGAAATGTATAATTCTAGGTGGTAACTATGGAGATAAGTCTCTTAAAAATAACAATTAAAATTTAATTTCTATTAAAATTATTTAAGTCTTAATTAAATTTTGTGATTCTTCAGATTTTTTCTTTTACTCCGACCTGAAACCAAACAAATCAATATTAACAGTTGTACATACTAACATTATCTCTATAAGGATTAATTAATATACAGACTGAACATTTTTCCAGGCATATCGTGGTTATTTCTTAATAACAATTAAAACTCTAGAGTACTTCCTCATAGACAAACATTTCGATATATTAATCTAAATTGGATAACATAACGTATATTTGTTTATCGCATTTTTTCATTGAAATTTAGAATTTTTTTTTTTTCATTTTTTTCCCGAAATATGTAATATATTTTACGTGGGAAGAAATTGATGGAAAAAATGGCTATTACATTAAAATATATGACTTATAATAGCAATTAAATCGTTATGTGGCGTCAAAAATGAGATGTTTTTTCAATCTGTAAGACTTACTCCTAATTCAGATTCTTTCATTAGAATTAGGTGAAAAAAAATATTATTTCATATTTCAAAATTAAAACAATTGCAAAGCCTAAAGCTTATTTTCTTATTACAACATTTCAGCATGGCACAATTTTTCATTAGAGATTTACCCTACGCAATAGATTTTATGAGTATATCTTAGAGCAATATTTAGAATTAAATAGTTTTTTATGATGATAGGCTCTAAAAATTGACTTAATTATCATTGTATTTTGTATATTACGATCACCTATAAAATTTTAGGTAGATAAATAGGATACAGGTACTTAAAGTTTTGATTTATCTTTAATACAACCTATCATGATAAAATCGGAATGCATAACAATACTTCAAGTGAGTATAATATCAACTACATACTTTAAAGTTAGAGGAATGTGAAGCTATCTCCTCAGCCTCATATACATTTATTTAAAAAATATCTCTAAGCTATGTTTAAAATAATTTGATTAGAATTCAATGGTAGAAGTATCAATTTTAAAGTAGAAGGACCCAAAGGAGTACAAGTGCAAATTTTACCTATTTCTTAAAAAAAAGTTTTAAACTCTCTTTAAGAAAACTGAGAAAAAAAAACACGATTAAGCTTCTAAATTGATTGATAGATTCATTATTATTATTTTTATTAGAAGTAGCACGAAATTTATTCGAGATTCATCTCGTAATTTTAAACTATGATCAAATGACAAAGACAAACATCTAAGCGGTCACCCCAATCTTCAAACTTTCACACCACGTCAAATTGAGGAATGTGAGCCCTTACAAATTTAATGTACCTTAACCCGGTTACACTAAAGAATTTTTGATTTGGGGGAATGAGTGAAAGAGGAAGATTAGGGAGCAAGAGCAGAATCTGATTTTTCTGCGCCAAATAATGTTACTGTGATCTACACAATAGGAAAAATTTTAAAAAAATGTCAAAAACTAGTTGACAAGAATTGTCGAAAATAGAAAAGGATCACTAGGTTATATAAGAGAAGTGCCAATCCTCATGGGAAAGAAATAATCACTAGGTTCCTAAGGTTCTTGATTCCCGTACTTAGCTTAAGGAGGTAGCTTCTAAGGATGAATTAGGACTTGAACCTATAATTCCACTGAAACAATGGCAGGCGTAAACATGTGAACGTAACTATTCGGCTTTCACGGTCACTTTAGTACTTAAGAAATATACTTATTTCATTTCATATATACTCTTTATCTTAAAAATATATAAAATAACATTAGAAATAGTCTTAAATTTGATACAGAAAATTATTCTATATAAATTTTGCAAAGAATAAGCTAAGGCACAAATGGTGCAATTTTTTTTAAAATAATAATTATTCAGTTCTGAATGATTATGAAAAATTCTAAAATAAATGACTAATTCATATATATTACTGTACTTTTTATTCTAACTCCATCTTCTGATTACATTCCAAATATATAATCTCCTACCAAAAAAAACTAAGCCAACTTTGAAATTCGCTTATTCAATTAAATATTAGAATAAATGCAATTGATAAATTTTGAAGTGGACAATAATATTCTTTTCAAAAATTAAAATTAAAATAAATAATAATTTATTGAATTTCAAGCTAAACTAATTTTAAACTGTTTGTAATTATTGCTGCCTTAAAATAAAAAAAAAATGTAACAAATCTTGCGAGTCACGTGAATTTAACATTTTATTTCGAAAAGGATGATAAGTGATGGCATTTTGTGGCTGTGCTGAAACAAAAAAGCTCCTTTGGTGGCAAATTAATTTCTGTGTATGTAATGCCACAATAAATTAATCTAATCCACTTATATCTTAAAATTAGATTAAAAAGGTTTATATACTACTCAACATAACAGTTCCATCTAGTTTTGAATCACAAATAATATCTGCAAGATCATTGCAAGACGTGATTCATAAAATGGACATTCATATTAATGATTTATTGTAAGTAGAATTATGATGTAGATAATATTACAACGGACATTATTGTAATTTCCGATAAAATATTCAGATGAATATGTAAAGCCAGCAACCTACAATTTCTCACTTTGTACATTATTCCTAGAATTATATATTCTCTCATACCGATACCACCAATTAGTATAATCCGCCTATAACAGTAGTATTATATACCTGAGATTGCATTTGGAGATTACCACTGACGTTTAATCTTAGATTGCATGCATATTTTATTATCAATGAAAATCTAAGCCATATATAATTCGCGCGTTTCGAATCACGTATATCTCAGTATTCTAGGGTTCTCTCTCTCACTCTCTCTCTCATTTAGTTCAATATTACATCTCAAAACTTAATTTGTCTTACATTAAGTATTACGTGTTAAAACTAACGTAGAGAAAGATAAATTTATTAAAAAATGAAGTTTTGAGGCTGCGTATGATATTTGAAATATAATATTTTTTTAATACTAAATTAAATAAATTTTTGTATACTATTCACACCCACCCACAAGCCCACCCACACATATAACTATATATATCAAAATAGAAGTGAGGGTGGTTCAAAAAGTACCCACGTTATGGTGTAAAAAATGGAAAATATAAATTGGATTACTGTCTGTAGTACTATTCATTGGTTTTTTTTTCTTTTACTTAGAAAGTCATAAATATGACTTTTCAACCGAAGAAATTATCGTCATAACTTTCATGGCTAATGAGGATGCCTTCTTTAGAATAGAAGATTCACTGCATTCCTGGACTGTTCCTTAAAATATATGCTTCATTTATGGTGACAACTCGATACAAAATGGTGAGAATAGTACAAGTCAGAATTCAAAATTTCATTGGAAACAGAAATAAAACTTTTCAGATTACATCACTCTATGATAAAATAACCATGCCTCATTGACGCTATGTATCTATAAAAAGAAACAATTTTTTAACTTACCTTATAAGCAACATATTACGCCTTATATCAATAATCATTTCCTTTATATATATGCTATCATGTACTTCGCTTCCTTATAGAAAAGAAAACAACCGTTACTTATCCAGATATTCTTCAGTTTGGTTTGTGTTTGCGAACACAAAAAGCACAGGATAAAGAAACGGATTGTATAAAGCACAGGATTTCAAGAAAGCAATGGGGGGGAAAAAGCGTATATTCCGATTTATTAGATACAATTTACACACTATTCGTGTTGCTATTTATATCTAGTTTCATGTGATACAAAGTAGTAAAAAAATATAAACTTTCAGAACAACTTCGGCACGTTTTATCCATACTGACATAAAGTATAAACCCTTTAGGTTCAAATAAACAATGATAAAGAACAGCTCCTATCTGTATACATAAGAGCATGTATAGATCATTCATCCTCTTAAGCATTCATTCATTTTAGAAATAATGAACTATTGATATACTTGCATATCTGTCAGTTGATTTTTAAGCCCGATCTATTAGACATAAAAAAGTTTCTCCAAGATATTTGACATAAAGCTTACGAAGTGGGGAACATTGTAAATTTAGTCACAAGTTTTCGCTGAACACATATATTTTTGGATGTTCCTGATAGTAAGTCGTCTGTCAATATCCACAACTGTAATTCTGGTTCTTTCCTCCACTGTTTCCTAAATCCTAAATAACTAAACTTAAATCACTATAACTAGTCATTAAATGTATAGACTATAAATAATAACCAAGAGTATTTCATATGTTTCCTTTGTTTATTAGCGTAACCTAAAAGAAGCATTCTGAAATTTCAATTAAGAAAATAAAAAAAATACTGAACAGAAAATAATTAAAAATTAGCGTTTGAACTATTGGATGATGTTAAAATTATGTTCTCTATATATAGCTTTGTTGAGGTAAGGGCAAAAGTAATTTGCCCTTTTGTGTTTCTTAGATGGAAAGTATGTAGAAATCGTCTTAGTTTACTGTTTTTTTAGTCGTGTATTCTATTGAATTTTTCAATATTCAAAATGTATTCGATATTCATTATGAAGGAGCGTTCTTAAACTTCTACACGTTATCAATAAACATTCTACTGTTCGACAATGATTGCAGCAATTATCAAAAAGTAACTAGTTTACGGCAAGTATAGTAAAAAAGGATGAATGTTATCACCTTTGGATAACTAATTTTACTGCTATTGAAGGTATTATGAGTGAGGAGGAGTTAGAGTTACGGGTACACCACGAATTTTCAAAAAAAAAAAAAAAAAAAAAATAGCAGATCAGTACTCCATTAATCGAAATCTAGTTATAATGTGTTAAAATTAATATTATTCAATCTTTAAAAGAAAACAATTTTCGCCAAAAGTTGACTCTCATAAGAAGCAGTATTGTCATATTCAGCAATATTGAACTTATTTCAAACAAATTACCAATGCATAATTGTTCATAAACAAAAACGAAAATCTTTTCAAATCTCTCGTTAAATAAATTTTTTTTTTTATTTAATTATTACAGTTTTTGGTGCATTTTAAAAATGCGTTTAAAAAAAGGAAAATCACCGAAAACATCGTCAGCTCTTATTCTAATAATTGACAATGGTAGCTTAATGATCAAGGTCACCCAATCGTGATTGGCGTTGTATTCGTCGAGTTGCGAGTTCTAATCCTGCTTCCAGTAAATATTCATCGAGTAACGAAGTTGATGCACGTTAAATCTGACGAAGTCCTAGGTCCTATCGTTGACGTGGAATGTAAGTGTGGAAAAGAGTTGCCAGCTCAGGTGTTGTCTTCAACTCTTGATCGAAGTTCAAAATTAAAAGGTATGTTGCCAAGCATCCTGTTGCTTCTAAGTGCGACGTGAACAAACAATCAATCAATCCACATTTGCACAAGTCAGGAGGTCATGTTGGATGAGTGAAATTTGATATTTATTACGCAAGAGCCTATACGGGAGTCTTAAGACACCTCTATACCCGATAGGCATTTGGGTCTTCCTTCCCCTTATATTTCATCTTTAAAATTTAGTAATTTAAACCAAAAGGTTTGGGATAATAAATTCGGAGAAACTTTGCTATGAAAATACCTTAATAAAACAGGAAAGTTAGAATTTTTGTCTTAATTCAATATTCAAGGTTTTTTTTAAATAATTGCTTGTTATCATATAAAAAGATGAACAGTCTATGGTTTCTTTTTTCCAAATTCATTACTCAAACAATAACATTGGATTTTAATAATAAAAGATCTTGTTGGTGTTCATTAAATTAGAAAAAATTAAAATTATTTATTTGTGAATTTATCTCGGAAAAATATCACAAAAAAAACAAAAGACATTTAATATGCATTTAATGAGGTCTACAAGTTTATTATTGATGTTAATATAAGACTTATTCAAGGAAAACTTAAGATAAAAAGTTTTTAGATTCAAATGATTTACTCAAAGTTTGTAAGCCTTTATACTTATTAATATTCCCATCAAGTAGATTTCTCTCCAAATTTATTTTAACTAACTGACTTATAAATATATCAGCTATAAGTAATATAATCCTTAAATAAATTGAAATCCAGAATAAATTGTTAAGTTGTTCTAGGTACACGAGTATAATAATTTCTATCCGCATTTTAGAAGCTAAGAAAATTTAATAAAATAATCCCGAAGGTAAATTATCGTATCTTCTAAGCAGAGAGATAGAGAGGGAAAGCGAGAGATATTTCATTTAAAATATGCATTAAGTTATATGTTAATAAGTTAAATTTTAATTTAGTTCCAATAAAAAGTAGAAATGTAATTATTATTTCTTAGAAATAGGAGAATTGATTGTAATAATTATTTGCTTGAAAGTCATTCTTCCTTGACAAAAGATGTCGGTGAATTTTCTTCCTTCAGCTGTTTGTAAAATATTTAAAAAGGCAATGGAGAAGAAAAGTTTTATTTAATAAACAAATAAAAACAATTTACTTGTCTATTAATAAATCAAAATCATAAATCTTTATTCTTACTTATAGGATTAGGTACAGACATTAATAGTTATATATCAAAATCATTATTCCTCAATTCACATATATATTATATTTTAAAATTTAAGGTACCTTAGAACTTGTTAGTCATATTAAAAATGTACCTTATGTATGCAAGAAAAATTTTCACATCCATCTTCCTGGAGCAGATACACTTTAAAAGCCACCAGAAATAATCAGCTAACAGTAAAAGAAAAACTAAAATGAAGGAAAAGAAGTTTCTTTCTTTTTTTTTCCCCTTAAGTCGCGAGTCCACGTCACAGACTAATCAAAAATGTAGCACAGCTTAAGGCAGTGCAATTCCCTGTGGACGAGTTGGCCTCCCTTTCCTTTTCCTTCTTCCTTTTTTAGGTTGTTGTGTTCGTGGGGCCAAAGGGCCCGGGCCCGTGGGGAGCGAAGAAGAAATTTATTACCGAAACTACCAAGAAAGCCAAGGCAACCGGTATTTTGTTTTGGCTCGCGGCAAGAAGTCCAAAATGATTGCTCACTTTCTCTTTTCAGAGCTAGGAGTGGAATTTCGTCATTTTGTTTTTATCGTCCCAGCAGTATAAATGATTTTTTAAGAATTAAGTTTTGTTTCTGCTTCACATTTATCTTCTTCTTTCGAAACATACTTAACTGTAGCGTCAAATGTGTTAAAAGTGATTCAAAATGTTTTTTTCTGACGTTTTAATATTATCTATTTTTATAAGCAAAAAGCTTTTTCACATTGTTCAGAAAATAATCTAAATTTTCTAAGAAACTTTATAAGAAATAATGGAAGCAATAGCCTGTGGATTTAGTTAATAGAATCAAACCTGCACAACAGAAATTTCATTCAAACAGGAAGTCACTAAGGTTCCCATCTACAAGTCATTTTGTTTTCGTGAACGTAATTTTAATCCTGTGGAATTATGAAGTTTCTCTTCAAATTTAGACAATTGTATTTACTTGAAAGCAATAAGATGCAACCAAAACAACAAAAAATATTAAAGGTTTCTGTAGAATTACATTTTCTCGCTGAATTCAGAAATCCTTTTAAAATATTTCTTAAAGGTTGGAAAACCTATAAATGAATCATTAAAATAGATGCAATTTTTTTTAAAAAAAAAAATAGAAGGAAAGGATGCAATTCAGTCGAGAATTTCATTACTTTTTGTTCTTTTGGGATACACTTTATTGCATTCAAGTACATATCGTTACTGAGGTTTGAAGAGAAAAGTAGAAATTCGCTTGGAATTAACATTACACTCACGAAATCAAAATGGCTAGCAGATGGGAGTCTTAAATGTTATAAAGCAGTGTTTACCAAGCATTGGTACGTGTACTGGAATCACTTCGTGAGAAATTTAAAAATTTTAATATTCTTTCTACGAAATTATTTAGACGTCTGTAATACATTTTACAAATATAAACGCAAACAACATGTATACATAAAAAAATGAACACATGAAATGTACTTACTGATTCGGATTAATTAAATATTTTAAATGTTATCGATTCAATAATTATTTCAGTGAATCACACCTCTACACTGCTACCTCATTTGAAAGAGTTCAGAATGAAACACATAACAATTTTATTGTTACTCTTCCTGTCCGAATATAAAAAGCAATCATTGTCTCAAATCTGGATACTTCTCGATAAAAAATATCTATCTCTCTGTTGCATAGCTATTAATTGATGGTCGTTTCTCTATTTTGTATTAATGTAAAGGTACATTTTAAACTATGTCAATAATAAAACCTCAAATAAAAAATCCAATAGATGTTAATTTAGCGCTTCGCTTGATAGAAACAAACCTGCAGCCATGTACATTAAATTTATTAAAATCTAAACAGCAAAAAATATCGCTGTAACTGAAAATTATTATTGTTTAACATTAGTTTTTGTAAATAAAACAATATTTATATATTGTTCCGTCTATTTGGTTGATTCCGGCCCCTGAAATACTTCCCTATTTTCGCCGATCTGTAACAGTAAGAGATTGGTAAACATTGCCGTAACGGAAATGAACACCTGATATTTATAATGTTCAACATTTACACATAGCGAAAAAAAGATCATTTAACTGGTAAATTGGTCTTGATATATAACTTTCTTTCAAAAGTCCTCTACAACACATAGTACATTTTTTGAAACGTTCCACGTAAAATTTAATTGTTAAAATGATACAATAAATCAAGATTAAAAAGAAGGGAACTTTTATTTAAAACTGAACTAAAAAATAAACTATCAAAATTTCGCCCTGAATTACAAAAAAAAAAATTAGTACTCTAAATATTCTCTTAATGATACTCAATGAGCATTAAAGTTGTAAACATTAGAAACTATTTAAAATTGTAAGTAATTATTTTCAGCTGTAACAATAAATCAAATCATAATGGTAAAATATTCAAGATTAGTTGAAATATTTTGATATACTTCTTAAATTAATTAAATGACAATAATCAGTGCTAACATGTAAAGGTTCTTTTTATATAATTATGTAAAAGGAAATGGAGGGTCTAAAATAAAAATTAAGACAGTTATTAGGGAGAATTCCCTGTTTTGAAGCTCGAAATAAGGTACTTCAACCCTTTTTTATATTTTTTTTTTAAAAAAGAATCTCTATTCATTATTACAAAGATTCTTGTAGTAAATGTAGCTCGTGTTGGTAATAAGGTGAGTTTAGTTGGATTCAGAGTTAATTTATAAGTTAACCACCATATTACTCAACTACTGGATTAATGAACTTAAGAAAAAACTAAAGAAGTAAACATTATTATATTTAACTTTAATGCTGTTTAATGGATCTAATGTTATAAATCGTAATTTTGGTGTTTTGTTTAGGTGCAAGTAAAGTTTTAATGTTATAACTATTTTTATTTATTAATAATTATAAAATTATATGGACACACACACACACACACACACACACACACACACACATATATATATATATATATATATATATATATATATATATATATATATATATATATATATAAAGTTTTTCCTTTAAATTTAGAGATTTTAAGTGATATGGTGTATTTAAAAAAAATTCTCTTATGAATAACGGAATGTTTCCTATTTAATCTTTCTATTCAATGTTGTCTTCACATGTCTTAGGAAATAAACTTTAGACAGAAATTTAATTTTTCATTTTAACTCATATCCATCGATCATCATATATACGCTTATAAGTAAAATAATGAGAAAACCAATGTATCATAAATTATTATAAAAAGTTCAATATTTATTTGAATAATATAGTCAAACATTATAAGAATGAAGGGAGGAAATGTCTATATAGGGGCAATAAATTGTCTTCTTTTTGATATAAAATTAGTTTCCAATACTTCAAGCTTTCATTATCTTAAATTTTTTTGCAGTGTTGAAATATAGATGTTATACTTTATATTTATCTGTGTATACAAATAATTTCATTTATCTTTGCAATCATTTTATTTATCAATGTAAGATATCAATTCATTTGAGAGAACTCTTTCATTTCCCAAAGCTAATTTAGTGACATATTTTTATCATTTCTTTGTGAGAAACTGGTTCTTTTACAAAGAAATTCTTTCAATATTTATATTTCTACCGAGTTTAATATTTTTCTTGTTATAGATATTGCAATAATATAT
>BMAW01038946.1:290415-317873 GCA_019974015.1 Nephila pilipes
TATATATATATATATATATATATATATATATATATATATATATATATATATATATATATATATTCGTAATAATGTAGCAAACATTTTAGTGTTGTTTTTTTAATCTTCATGTTGTTCTTTTATAAGCTTTGTAAAGCCTTTCTTTAAACGAAGAGTGATTTGTTTCCCTGCACAATGCAATAATTTCAAATGCATAGTATTCAACGTAAATCGTTTTTATTCATATCATATTGTCTAGATAAAAAAAAATATAAATGTAAATGTTTTCTCATTAAAATATCCTAAAATGCACATAAATAATGCGGTTCTTTCTTTGCTCAATTCTTTATTGCTCGATTTTTTCGGGAATAACAGCTCAAAAGAATCAATTTTAAATGAAGATAATTGGAGTTTTAATAATTACTTATTTGATTACAAGAATGTTTGGAAGAATGTGGAAAATTTATTTATAACATAAAGTATGAGCAGGAATAATAAAATTAAAAAAGAATTGGGTTTCAGCTTTCTACACTTAATACCAAACTCTTACAGCATTTAAAGTTCCTACATGAAAATAAGAGAATCATTACTGTCAATAATTCCTGAAATGATTTCCGGCAAATTTTCATACACAAAATCTCCTGACAGTTCCGCAATTTCTTTTGTAAAACACGATATGCCTCATATTTGAAACATTAATCGCTGCTAAGTTTTGAAGAATACAAGTAGCAACGGACTTTTAACCATAAACAAGTGACCGAGCCAATTCAGGACTAAGGCTTAGAATCAATGCATAAGTTCATAGCTCGTGTCGGAGTGGTGCTTGTTCGGGTGTGTGAATTTTAGTGGCACACATTTTTAAGTCACCCGATTCACACTCGGTCATGAGCAGATTTATCTGTTATTTGCCCTGGAATGTCAATTATTTATGAACGAAAAAGAACTCAAAAACCAGCAATTTAAAGGATACACCAGAAAAGAAATCATCAAGATAATTTGCAGTAACAAAACTAATATATTTCTTATAAATATAATAAAAGTTGTTTGATAGTTTCTGGAATTTTTTTATTTCAGTAATGATTCATCGTAATCGATATATGAAATTTCAAAACTAATTCGAATTGATATTTAAGGCTCTCTCTCGTTTATCAGCTATGTTTATTTCGTGAACGTTATGTTACTCCTATGGAATTTCTATTCTTTCCTCACAAATACAAATTATTTTACCTGTTTGAATGCAATCATGTTCATCCAAAATAGCAAAAATTATTGAAAGTTTCAATTATATTACATTTTCTCTTTAGTGTTTCAAATAATTGCACATATATATTAATGATTGGTTTGTAGATTATTTTCGAAACTATAAGAATTTATAATTGATTTTGTACAAGCAATCAAAACTCCTCAAAAATTTAGTTTAAAATACGCGAACCATATTGCGTTAATCCGCAAATAAATTAATTTGAGAATAAACTAATCGAATTACTTAGTACTTTTATGCACTTTGTTTTTAATACTTTCAAAAAAAATATTCCTTATCTTCGACATCACGTTAACTACACTTTCTTTTCTTTTAAAAACTGACACATTTACACACTAATACACACACACACACATATATATAACACATCGATCAATAACTCCCGAGTCTAACATTGAAAACAACATTTGTTTTGCAAAATTTTTTTTTATTCATCAACATAACACCTTTTGTTAATCACCTTTTAGGGTGATACAATCGTTCCAACGCTTTTCCAAATCTTTTTTTTTTTTTTCGCAAGAAATCTTTTTTGTTGCGAGTAAATAGCAATAAACAGCTTTCTGAATCATCGACTCGTTGCTGTTTTTGTTCCATCGAAAGCAATCGCGGCACCCACTTGGAAAAAACCTTTTTCACTTCACTTCAAAAAACCTTTTTCCTGGTCCGATCGACTTAAAATTTTGACACGTTTCAAGCAAAGGTTAGTACTCTAGAAAGACCTGGTTACTGGTTTACTACGAGCGCCATCTCTGGGTTAGTCTCGGGAGTTATTGATCGATGTGTTATATATATATATATATATATATATATTATAACAATTCAGAAGTTACTGGTATCTAAATTATAAAAAAACAAAACAGTATTTAAGAAAGCATTACTATAGTATTGAGTAAAATGATATACATCAGTTCATAATAGTAAACAGATAAGACATTGCAAACAATGAAAAATAAGTAGAAATAAATATCCGTATTTAACTATCATAGTAAAACATTATGTAATACATTAAATGTCAAAGTAAATTAATTGAAAAAATAGACTGTAAATACCAATAATATCAAAATGAAAAAAAAAATATTGAAAAACTGTAAGATACCAAAATCTAAAGAAAAGCAAATAAAGAAATAGAGTATAATGTATTTAATGTTGTTTTAAACTACTCCTTGACTGGGTTATTATTGTTTAATTGCTTGAATTAACCTTGTCAATCAAATATTTTATTTAAAAAGCGGTTATAAAACTTATGTAAGTATTATTTCTACTGAAATATTTTACACGCAAATGCGAAACAAGCAGCAAGATTAGGGCAGCTTAAATTAATTATTTGGTGCTATTGAAGTCATTTAGGATCGACTAATATTTTCTAGCTTAGAATAGGACATATTGTAACGATTGGAACACTTATAGTTGGATATTGTTCCAGCGTTTGTTTTAAAACGGGTCATCTTCCAAAACACTGGCTATAATCTCCTCCACTTTGTTTGCACTGTCTCTGGTGGCCTCCCAGTAGGACAGGACAAACAGGAAGTTCTGCTTTTATATTTAATCAAATTACACATTTCTTCAAAGAAATACTAAATGGATGACCCTTAACTATATCAAACGAAGAGCCTGAACTACTGTATCTTTATACTTTATCTTGAAAGCCCGGTATAGGTTTGCAATGAAATTGATTTTTTTTATCATATATTTCATAAAATTTCATGTCCTTTTAAGGTCAAACTGACTTAATATCTCTGAATTCATTTTGAAACTGGTCTTCTCCACTTTAGAAAATATTTCCCCCTGGCTTCCTGCAGGATCATGAATAATAATGTAGACATTGTTTTTTTTTCATCTTAAGCAATTCTTTTTAATACAAAAAAGAAATACTGATTATAGTTTTATGGAAACATTATGGGAAAAAGGGGTGTTTGTAAAAATGACATGTGCCCTTATCAAAATGATGGATTTAGTTGTAAAGTGCCAATCTTCCGTTATTTTATGTTATAAATAAATATTAATGCAAAAGGCAAAATGTATTTCGAATAAGATACATTTCATGTAAACATGATGAATTCGAATACTGAACAATATGCAATCAAAATTAATATATCATCGACAAACGCCAAAAAATTTAAAATAACAACAACAAAAAATGTTTTAATCTGATATATGAATACAAAATTTTACACATGTAAAAATGTTTTTTTTTTAATATCTTGTACACTAAATGTTAGTCTTAATTCATAAATTTGTTTGAAAAAGTGTGAGTAGATAAAAATGTTCCCTATTGCTTAATTGATATGAAATATTGCATACGCGTACAATTTATTTAAAATTGTTAATGTAAAATGTCCAATTTAAATTTAAATTTTGAATTTTATCTATATTGGATTTAAAAATAAGTTTTTTAAAAGTATTTTGATTTTAGCAATTATCAATTACGTGCGAACCCTTCAGCCGACGAAACATTCAGTAATTAGAATTGTTAAAATACGTTGTGATTTAGAGAAGAAATCTTATAGTTCGCAAATTAATGTGTAACTCAAATAAAAAATGTATTTAATCTGTGTAAAAGATTATTAGTTATTATGTTAAACAGGAAAGAAGATCAATTATATATATATATATATATATATATATATATTGACTGAATAAAACAATATTGAACAATATTGACGAGGTTTAATATTGTTCAAATCAAACATTTTATAAATGAATAGAATTCAAGTCAGAACAAGGAACTTATAAACTTTACAGGTATTCTTTCAAAACTTACATTTTTGAATAATTTAAAGTTTCTTGAAATGGTTGAACATAAATACAATTCTTAAAAATAAATACTGCGTCATTAAACATTTAAAAAATAAGTGAAATTGTAAAAAAAAAAAAAAATTAAAATTAAATATTTTCCATTATGTTTCTTTGCATGTAAAAAAACGATCACCAAAATATTAATAATAATAGTAGGTATACCGTAGATCTGTAATATTTAAGAAATACTGATATTTGAATTCAAAGAATATTTTTTTTACAAATTAATTTAATTACTGTAATCGAATCTTGAATTATTAACTTCAGTCTAATATATTTTACTATTTATTTCATTCATAATCACTGTTACAAAGAATATCGAACAAAAAATATTAGAAATAAAGTTATGTGGAGCTATTTGTATCAAATATTTATACTTGAATGATAACGTCGCACTTGGAAGAAACTCGAAGGCAATTAGTAATGGACCTCGTATTATTGAACCTCAGTGAAGAGACAAGGACCACACCCTAGCAGGCACTTCTCTCACCAAACTTACCAACGAAACCAACGGAGGGCCTGGGACCTTGACCAGATGCAACGTATATCGGTCCAAATACACTATAGGTCTTTAGTAGCACCAGGACTTGAATCCATACGGAAACAATGCCAGCCTCGAGTTCACGAACATGACCACTAGGCTTCGCAGCCACAAATTCTTACCCAACTTTCATCTGTAATCTTAATAAACATATAAAGGGACATCTTTTGAACATTACTTGTACGTAAAAATGTAATGTGTCTCTTTAGTAAATTGACTTTTGAATTTTACTGCTTATTGACTATGTTAGGCAAAAATAATGTGGTAAAACAAAGCTCATGTGATAAATTAAAACTTATTTACGTTTAAAAGCTTTCAATTCAATCTGCAATTTTTAAAAGATGAGCTTAAATATTTTACTGAAATACATAAAAATTGAAAATTACAAATGTAAATTAAGAGGAAAAATTATTTATTGTTACATTCGACTTTGAAATTATTCTGTCAATCTGATGATATAAACCTAAGGACTAATTTTAATCTTTATTTCTAGAAAAATAATATTGAATAAGAAATAACTTATAAGCAAAGACAACTATGTTTAATATTATTAAATAATTACCATGCATTACTTGACAATTTGCCATGTTTCTTGCTTTGAAATTTCTCAATTATTAAACTACAAATGGACGAAGACTAATGTACTAACTTAAATCAAAATACAAATAAAAAGAACAATTGAACTGTGTGTACATTGTATTTACATTATTGAAAAAAATATAAGAAATATCAACAATATATGATGCAGTTGTTTCACATGATTTATTACAGTGATTAAAGTCACATGCAGTTAATATGAATGTACAACTAAGTATCACCAAGTAAAATTTTAATGTATAATTTATCAATAACTTACGATACAAGAATATTCTATGGTTATTTGTTCTAACAATATATCTTGAAAAGTATATTAACGTTTTTTCTGCACTCTTTATTTATAACTTATTCAGTACACGTATTTGAGCTCATTTATGAAAATTCGTTTTTGGAAGCTTGAGAAGAATGTTGCATTTATTACCAGTCAGAGCATATAAATATTTGAAGAAAATGAAAGAAATATTATTTCAGAAACTCGCTTCAAGAGGTAATTTGAAATGATTTATTAAGAAAAAAAAATGTTTTAAGTAATTTTTATCACAAAGTAATAATAAATCAATAATTATCGCTTTCTGTTGCAAATCAATACGCATAATATAAACCAATCGCTACGCTAAACATAACCTCTTACACCTGTAACAAACGCTTCTCGTTTCACTTCTCTTCACGTCGAACATCCCGAGGTCGTTTGACAAAATAATTACGTTTCACCGCACAACACCGAAGACACGCAGTGAAAACCCCCACCCCGACCAATTCTTTAATTTCGGTTGTACCGCAGAAATCGCTGCTCCCTTCTCTCTGCACGACAAAAACAGAATTAATTAAAATATACGGGGACTGACATTTCCGTTCGAACTCGCGGGCAATTTAATTTCCGAACGCAATCACCGCTGCGGTGTTAAAAATGACCCTCCTGAGCGCCCCCTGGCGGTACTCTTCGAAAACTGGCTTTTATAGGGAACTAATTTCATCAAACATTCGAGAAACGTACGGTGCGTACGCAGGTTAAAACTGTTACAAAGATTTCTCGCTGTTGTAATTAATTAGTTTCCTAGTAATCGTCTGCCTGATTGCGACACAACTCAACTCGATTTCTTTTTATTTTCGAACGTTCGCTACTCTTGTCTTTTTTGCTGCGTCCGTTCTTCTAATTTTTATTTTGAAAATTCGGAAGCTGTGTTTTTGAATACGCTGCGCTGATTAAAGTATGTGTTTTAATTAAACCAATTGCAAGTGTTTTTATTTTGCAATAAAACTGCAATTTGAGAAGCGATGTTTCGAAATAGTCCGTTCTCGGGAGATATTCGAACGAGCTAGAATAAAAATGTTCTATTTTTGAGGGAAATGAAGTTGTGATATTTTTTTTTTTCTTTTCAGAACTTGTTAATTTTATTTTATTTCACAATTTAATTGAAATGATTGTATTTTGTTTTCGAGAGAAAATATATTTGTTAATTGCAAAATATCATAACAAATATGTTTAAGTTTTATTCCGAAAAAAAAATGGATGTGTATCTTAAATATTAATTAAATGTAAATTAAAATCAATACTTGTTTCTTCAGATAATTTCTTAGATATGAAAGTTCAATTCTATTCTTTTTGTTGGTTAATATGTTTCTAAAGCTTTTACGAAAAATTTAGTTACATATAGGACTTTTTAGTGAGAAATACCATTTCTCATAAACTTATGTTGTTCGATGTGATTTTTAAAATTTAATCTTTACAGGCTTCATAAAAAATATATATTTTCCAACTAGAAAGTGCTTACATGATAAGTTAAAGAATGTAATTTTTCTTAAAATTTCTACTTTGTAATCCGAAGAGCATTTGCCAATAATTTAATTTTTGAAATTCAATGCATATGCACTAACAAATAACTAAATATATTGAGAACAAATTTTTTGGTTGAAATTGAAAAAATTTCCTTATTCGCAATAAATTCCCCCAAAAACATTTTTAAGTAAATATATTATTACACTTCAAAAATAAAATGTACAATTGAAATCAATTTTTCTAAAAATACATTGTTAAATGTATAAATGTAATATTTTGCATTCCTTACTTAATGCACTGTACTTAATATAATGGATAAATATGTGTTGCCCAATATTGCTGAAATATTATAATATTAAATAAGTGTGATACTTTTACATTTCTGATAAAAATTTGAATCTACTAAAGAAAATAATTTTGTATCATCTGCATTTTGCTTACAGGTTATTTTCTTGCAGAAAATTACTAATGTGTCTTGTGTTTTTGTGTTTCAAATATTATTTAAAGGTAAATAATTTTATAGCATAACTTTGAAAGTTGTTTATTTAATATCTGAAAATGCCATAATTTTTTTTAAAAAATCGAAGTATAAGATGTTATAAAAACTTATAGATTTGTGTTAATATTTGAAATTCGAATTTATATGAATTCATTTTTCCAAATTTAACTCATTTTAGAATATTTCAAGATATGAGTGCTACCTTAAACTAAGATTTATTATTTCAATTCCAGAAAATAGTCAATTCTAATAATAACAAATCAACATTTTATTTCATCCAAACTATTGAATTTGTAATTCTTTTAATATTACTTTATACATTTTATCATCAATGCAATCTAATCCTCACCATATTTGCTCACAAATCGCTTCAAAATCCATATATATTTTACTATATAAACTTGATTTACTTTGGTAATCCCTACTTTGAAAAGTTTTGTATCTCAAAAACTTTTTTTTTTATTTAACCAAATTGGAAATCAGTTACAATATTTCCAAATTAACATTTAATATTCTTCGTATTTCCTCAAAAATTGCTTCAAAATTAGTGATTCCTTCTACTATAAGAAACAATTCATTTATTTGGTCTCTACTCGAACAGCTATCATTACTAGAAAGCCTGTTTTCCATTTTACGTTCTTGGAAATCGGTTAAATAATCACCATTTACACATTTAAGTACAATTGGTATTTGTGAAATAATTTCCTTTAAATACATCGTATAAAAAACACATTACTTTAAACTAATAAATTTTAATTTTTAATTTTGGGGTGAAATGCTCTGTTTTCAATCGTTTATCATCTGTTAATTCTATTGATCTCTTGATAGAGGGAAATCAAATGATGGCGGTTTTTCTATTTACTTTATTTCGAAAAAAGATAAGCGACATAATGATTGAAGATAATGGTTTGTAAAATTGGTGTATAGGTACTTGTTGACTAATTCTCTTAACTCTTCGAATGTCTTGAACGAGCTCAGTTCGCATTCGAATCGTGTAGCATAATTGGCACAAAGAAGTTCAAAATAGCAAGAACGATTCGTCATAAATTGGTAATAAACGCCCCCGATGCACATTGTTAAATTTTCCCTCAATGTGAGCTGATCAGAAGTGTTCACATACACCACACATTCGTCAATATTACTCTCCATTTATTAAGTAACAAATGATTGATAATTGTAAGACTTAGTCTGCATGTATACAAATAGCAGTAAGGGTGCCATACAATTGTTTCATAACCATGGAAAATGTTGCCAATCTAGTTATATTTTCTCGTGCATTTTGGCGGGAATTAATTATTCAAATGGCTCAAAAACGAAGGTTAGGTAATTCTGAAGATGAATGTGTTTTTATAAATGATTTTGACAGCATATTAAGTTTTGTATCTCTTGAAGAGTTTGATGATATTTTTTTCTCCATCTCGGAAAAAGAACCGAGCGTTAAGGAAGATCTCTTTAAATATGGCAATGATGTAAAATTAATATAAGCTTCAAGTCTATTCAGTTTTACAAGATATTATGTTACACAAATTACACAAAAAATTATCAAGTATTTCTTTTACACAGTTTAAAAGTTCTCTGAAAGTGATCTTTTAAAATGATCAAGGTATCGAAGTGGAGAGGGGAACATTTTTAGAATCAACTGGAAAATGCTATTGCCATTTCATGCGACCTTTTGATAGTAATACAAAGCAAAATAAAAAAGTAAAAGTGTTTGAACATCCTAACCGATGAAGGGTCCATTCCTTCCAAGTAGCAAAAATTACATTGTCACTTTTAATTGTTTTTTTTTTTTTTTTTTAAATTTCTTTGTAGAATATGAACATAAATAAAGTACTCTATGAGCCTTTGAACGAAATTGATGTGTTTATCTACACGTTATTTACGAGCATTACATTACAATTTTCGTATTATGTTGTCCACAATATGCTGCAAAGGAAAGCATCTCGATAGTAAATTCGCATCTAGAAGTCAAAACATATAAAAATGTTTGTACTTAAATCTGTTCGTATTTACAGATTACATTGTCGATGAAGTATAAAAAACGCTTTCGATGAACAATACAAAATCCCCATATTATCCAATTCTGGTGCGAAATCACTAAAGAAACATATTTTTATTTGATATTACTCGTATAGTTCGTGTTAAGTAAACCATTTTATGTTGAGTATAATATACCAAAAATGTTTTTGATATACATGGTAATTTATAAATAAGATGATTAAATACAATTTTCGTGCTTGTATGAAATATGAGAATTAAACGTAAGGAAGGAAAGGAAGTTATATATTAATAAGAGCAAATGCACAAAATCTTGAAACACATTGTGTAAAGTAGAAGAATTCGAATTTTTACACTACCTAATTCTGATTACAAAATGAAAGGCTTATATTTATATAGAGATGCATTTCGCGTTAAGTTCAAAATATAGGTTTATAGTGATGTACAAAAAAAATTGATATTGATTTAGTTGGCAACTTTTAAATGAAATGATATAAAACAATTTTTACGAAAACATATAGTTTAGTAAAGATTGAGAAAAAGTGCTCAAAGGATGTTGACAAAAATACATAATCTTAAAGCGTATTGTTAAATATATTATCATATACATAATTATACATAATCACATGTGAAAGATATTATCTACCGATTCTTTTTCTCCTTTAGAACTGCCCATTTTAGGAAAGAAATTTAATTTTCCTTCATTCCGATCAATTAAATGACGCTGAATTGCTTGAACTTTTTTGATGAAAATATACAAGATAATGTATAGGAAGTCCTCAACAAAAACGTCTCATTTAATGTTTGGCTAAGATATTTGAAAAAAATTTAATTAAAATCAAGACTTTGAAATCAACCGCCAAATATTTCGAAAATTGCATTATTCTTAGAAGCGCAAAAAAGGAAAGGGGTATTAATTAATGATACACTTAATGCTCTACCAAAAAAATATAATTATATGAATAAACAAGCTCAGAGAAAATGAAAAGAAAAATTATCATTATCAAAACGTCAACTTTTTTCTAAAGCAAAACAACTTTACCATGATCCGTTTCATATTAAAATCCCTATGTCTTAATTTATTTTTCCTTTGTTAACCCTAATCTTGCCTCTTGGCTTTCTTTCCCTATTCCTCCCGAATTTTCTTTTGTTGCGTTTGATTCTTCTGCTGAAGAACATCTTCGTTTTCCGAGTTACTTTCTCAAGGGGCTCTTTTCAAGAGGGAAGAACACACACAAAAAAAGAAGAGAGTGAAATAAATTAAAACGAGGAAGACTTTAAAGTGGGAATGGCTCCTTAAAAAGAATTAACTGCACCCAGAATGGTTTTAATTTGCAGTTTTAGAAGCCATTTTGCTCATAAAGGTCGGCCTCAGCCCTACACGCCAGGGCGCTCACTTCTGGGCGAAAAATAAACGCCTTCTCTTCTTGAATAGGAAAGAAGAATGCATTAAAAGGGTTGGGGAGAGTGTTCAGGGGCTAAAGTCAGAAGGATTAACGACTTTTTAGAATGAGATTTTCAGCGGGCTTTTGTGCTGTCTTAAAAATGGATTCGTTCAATGAAAGCTCGGAAAAACTAGTTCTTATTCAGTTTCGTACAAAACTGGCATTTCGGAGAAGTAGTGGGACTTCATCCGGTACATTTGGGTTGTAATCTTCTTACGTCCTCGTCGTTTGATTTTTTTTCTTTCAATATCATAAAGAATGAAATAAACATCAAAGTTAACTTTATTCTAAGGCATCAAAGGTAGGTGCACAATTTCAAGGTATGAATAAGTAAGTGGTAGTTAAAACACCGCTAACACTCATGAGTAGAATCATTTATTAAAACGATTTTCCTTTTAAATAACAATTCCCTTTTAAATAACAATTCGGATATCTTTTTATGATGTCATTTCAATTCCAAGTAATTCCAACCAATAAATGAAACACCTTATGTACACTAAATTATATTTAATGAAGTGTAAGGAATAGAAAATGTTTATATAAGCAGTAAAGCGTTTAATATGCAAAAAAGTAATTTAGTGCAAAATAAAGATAATAAAAGCGGAGATCATCAACTGTAGCTTCGATATCAGATTGGCGTTAAGGTGTTTGAGGATTCTTAATTAGTATCCTTATACTCGTATGCAAGAAACATATTTCAAATCAATATGACTTACCAATGAAATAAAAAAGAAACATGGAACTTTTATCATATACTATTCATATATATTTACATTAATTCTCAAAATGCCATGTAATTTTAAAGAAATCTTACATAATTATAAAAAATTATACATCGAAACCCTTTATAAATATTACAAAAATTAATATTTTACTGAGCGCTGGATTATGAAGTACAACATCGTTAAAATATTACAACAGTAACATTATCTAACAGAAAAATGTTCAGTTTTGAGATTAGATACACTTTTAAAAAATTTAGATGAATAAAAGTTTTGAAAATACAGATACTTTGAAAATTATAAATTCTTATGAATAAATTCAACTAAAATTGACATAAAATTTTTTCTAACAGTTGATATCGAAACTTAATTCGAACAAGTGTGTCTGATTTCAAACATATATAATAAATAGTTTCTTCTTGCCAACTCTGGTTCTATAGTTGGTTGAATGTCACTAAATGTACGAAAAAATTAGGCTCTAACATATTTCTGCTCAAAATATTAAAAATATTGACGAACGTGTTAATGTTTAAGGGTCCTCTGATTCGTTAAGTAAGAACTCTTTGGAGGAACTCTAGATGATTCTGCATAGGGATAGAAACTCTAACTTTCAATTTTGCTTTGAACTATATATGGTTGGTGATAATTATAAAAATTCAATGAGTTTGTAATGTGTGTTCAATGAGTAAATTTTTGATTCTCTAAATAGGAATAATAATGACAGTGGCAGAAAATAATGAATGGAAGTTACAAGATGACTGTAATATATATATGATACCTGTTGGTGTCAGAAAATTGTACTGTCCATTTTCCTCCTTATCCAGAAATGTATAATCAGTGTGATATAGTTAGAGGAAATCTGTACTCATTAAGTGAGAGGTAGGAGCCGAAACATACTTCGAGACAGACGGTGAAGTGAAAATACATGCTGATTCTGTTTCTTGAAAATGGAGTCTTTATTACGATATTGCTTGTCCCGATTTATTTGGAAGTCTTTTGATATTACATAGATTTTAATGTGTTTTATTACTGATACTATTTGTATTCAGAAATTAAAATTAAAATTATCCACCCCTTCAAATGCTGTTAGCAATTAAATTTATGTAATATATTTTATGCTTGTAAAATAAAAATTTATTTCAAAGAAATATAAAAAAATGTTTTCTTAAGTTTCTATTTTTTTTTTTTTTAATTCTTAATGAACTTTAATATTTTCCCATTTTAGAACACACATTTTTCATTAATTTATTTTAGATCTTCTGATCGAAAATTTATTTTCTTAAATCCCCTATCTTTCTTCTCGTAAGGCATTAAGCATCTTACCAATAATTCTACGACTTTGGATTAGTAACTTTGAGTAATTTACAATAATTTGTGAATAAAGACGAATAAAGACAAATTAAAATAACTGAATGTATTTCTATAAAGCAAAATTAATGATTAATAGTTTGTGAATGTTGTAGTTAGAAGCAACAATAGGTATATTTATGACAGTTCTTTTAATTTTGAATCTCAGTTAAGTGACGAGGATGAAACCTGAGTTGGTCCCTTCTTATCCAAACTTTCACGCTAAAGTAAGGACTTTCAAGAAGCGGAAAATAAATCACAAAGAAACTAATGTTTAAATGCCATATAATCTTTTGTTACATAGATCACATCGTTTTCTGGAATAAAATGATATCTTTTTAAACTTCTAAAATATGTATCAAATTACCAAAATTGAAATAATCTGAGAATTTTGTATTGAAATCCATCTTTTAAGCTAATATTTTTCAAAAGCTTGCTCAGAATAATACGAAAGTCAGCATTAAAAACCACTTAACACCTCAAACCAATTTTACATTATTACTTGTATTTTGTATCAAAGGTATATCCTATTTTTACATATTTTCTATAATTAGCAAAACTTATTTGAATAATTATGTATATATGAGTCATATTATATATAATAGTCAAAGAATTAAACAATAGAACTAATTAATTTTTTATAAGGAAGTTGCACATATATGTCAAAAAAAAAATTAAATAAAAGATTATTCAAAATTGCTTAGCAAAATAACATCTATCATCTTAGCATTCCAAATCAATCACTTGTTCCATATTATATCAATTTTGATATGCAAGCTGAAATAAACAAGAGTGAAAAAAAGAAAATTTTAAGTTTCTGAAAAGGTAATTGTATGTAAGTTTTCAAAACATGTATCAGAAATGAATTATAGAATGACATCTTTCATGTCAGTATTCAGTATGAATAATTTGTACCACAAGAAAAAATTTGATAAGCAACCCCAAATCCAATAATAATAATAAAATTAAAATAAAAATGCGTTGAAATCGTCTTTGTAAATTTCATTATACATGCGCTATTTTTTTTTGAATAAAAATTTTATTCAGTTATATAAGGTCTTCACCTTCAGAAGTAATTTTATTCGACGATGAAAACTTCAAGCCTTTATATTGAATTGTCATCATTTTCCCAATCTATATCACTGGTTCACCAAAATGAGTTTTAATTAGCTAGAGTAAGCATACTTCCAACACCTAGGCTGCACAGAAGCAATTGCTATCAAGAAAAGAAAATACCTTCTTCAAATTCCTAAAATATTTTTATTTTCGCAAGTAAAACATTCTTATGTTCAAAAAAGTTGTCAATGTTACCGACAAAAAGAAGAAGAAAAAATTGCCACAAAAATAAATTATTAAATTAAATATTAAAATAAGAGCAAATAATAATTTATTAAATTAGTTAGCAATATTCTTTTGAATATAAAAATAAAAGCGAATGATAAAATATTAAATTGAATACATATTAGCAATGCAAATATGTCCTTTAATCTAACTAAATGCAATTATTGTAATCATATTGTATTATTAAGGTCTATCTTTTGAACATAATACCATGTATTATTTACTTTATACCATACATTTTTGTTGACGACGTTTTCTCAAAACAACAACTTGTTAGCACATATTTGAAAGAAAGAAAATGAAAAATAATTTTCTTTTTAAAAAGTAGCTTTACATATCTTTCCAAAATTAACTGAACAGAAAATTTTTTGAATTGTCTAGTAAAAGAACATATATTGTCTTAGAATTCCTTATGAGTCATTTATTCCATATTGTATCAAATTAGATTTGAAAGATATTTTTCTGTTAACTTTTCTCTCATCTTTATATTTTGCTGCATCTAAATACAACAAATTTCAAATGTTAGCAACTATGTTAACTATATTAGTCTTATTTTTTACCAGTCGCATAAAATTCTACGGTAATGTACTTCCAAATGTTACATTTTTTTAGTCGTCCTAGATTTTGTAATGTTTTTTTTCCTGACATTTAATCTTTCAGTGATTTATTGTTGCTTTTATTCTTAATGGTTTTACATCTCTTTTGCATGTCATGTAACCACTAGTCATTAATAAATCAGTTTTTTTTCAGCTGTCTTACAGAATAGTTTGCTGATGTAGACTCATAAATAATATTTTATTTTATCAAGCTAGAGAAAATAAAAATCTTATTTTAAAAATTTATTCATCGTTAAATCGTTATTTATCATTCCAAAAGTCATATTTATTTTGAAAAACAAAACTAAGTGCAATAAATAGATATATAAGGCTCTATTAAGTTGTTTTACATTAGAAAAATTGTACATTTTGCATTAAATGAGAAACATCTTAAAATTATTTCTCAAAACTGCGTAGACAACACAATGTTTGATTTGAATTTTTTGAGACGAAATAATGTAAGAATCTTTAGAATATTATATCAGCCATTTCTTTATCGTTTATTAGCGAGAGCTTTTTTGCCTTGAATTTCTCAAAAAGTACTATTTAAAATGAACATCAAAGGTACGTAAAAAGCAAAAAAAAAAAAAAAAAAGTCGTGCCGTAATAGATATACATCTTTCTTTAAGAATCTAAAAAAGAAACTATGTTTCGAAACAGATTGAAGAACATATTTTGTTTCATGAAGCGTTTTAATGAGGCGTCTTCGATGTGAAAAATGGAAATCTCTCTTACAAATTGCAGTCGTTCAAAATAAATAATACATTTAGAAAGTTTTCACTTTCTTTTCTTCTTAAGATCGGATGAAAATGTTCTTTTCCGAGAATAAGTATGTGTTGTATGTTCTACTCTATAAATATCTAATGTCGAAAAAATAGGAAAGCCTAGAATGAATAGTTAAAAAAGAAGGATTAATGGCTTTTTACTTTGAAATTACTTGTTAAAAATAATCGTTTTTTAACGCCGATAGCGAAAATTACAGGACGTTGGAAAAAAAATTAAATAAATTTTACTTTTGTTAAGGTTTTCAGCGCATTAGTTAGTAAGTTATCAATACTTTTTTATAATTGAAATTTTTATCCAAATAAACAAGGGAGAGTAAATAATTTCTGTCGTGATATGCCAGTACGATCATGATCGTGAGCATTTTCCGTCGAGTCGTGGGTTCGAGACATGATGCCAGCACCGTGTAGCGGGGCTTATGCGTGTTAAATCTTTAGTGGTTTCAAGTCCTCTTATTGGCGTAATATGGTGTAACTCTGCCTCCAATAGTCTTCGTGTGACTACTAAGTCTCACATCAATAAATACTCACTTGCACATAATCGCTTTTCCATGGTAGCGTGTTGTTTCCATCGAGTCGTGAGTTCTTCAAGTCCTGATTACACTCAAGAGCCTTTATGTAGCAGGTTTAATGTACATTGAATCTACCGAGACTCTAAGTCCATTGCTTGCATAGTGTAGAATTTTGGACATACACTTGTCAGCTCCTTTGTAGTCTTATTCACTTGACAGGGGATTAAAATTACGATATCTAATTCGAACAGACCTCGTGTTGATTTGAAATATAACGTTAATAAGCTATCAATTGACGGTCATTTTCGACGATGCTTAAAACGTTCGTTTCTTTTTCGCTAATCATGCACCTGTTCCTTCTTAATATTTAAATTTACATACATCGCAGATCTCAAATAACTTTACACGCTATAGATTTCTATCTTTACCAAAGCACTCGCAACGAGTGAGACACTTCAGCTGGTTCGACTCCTATTACCTCTTACTCTAACCAGGAATCACTTCAAACCAATATTAACAACAAACTGTCGATTGCAACGTTTCACTCCTATTCTCTTTCAAACATTTTTCGGCTTCTTGTTATCAGCTGTCCCCCATAATCCTTTCAATTTTATTTCACTTATATATCACTATTATCAGTTCAAAGGAATACACATTTTAGTTTCATACAATTTGCCTAGTTACACTTCATTTGGTTGGAAGGGATATGGAATCTTATAAAATTCTAATTGGAATAGACCTTAAGATCACTGAAGATAGCTAAGCGCTCACAAACATAATAAAACAAATTATGTACAATTTCAAAGAAAATCCTTTAAAAATTATGCAAAATTTAGATAATTTTAAATACTAAACGTTTGTTTTTAAAGCTAATGTGAAATAAAGATCTATTATGTGGGGCAAATTTGACAATATTACAAGCAATAAATATCAATTAAATATAACCGCTATAATTGTTAAGATAAATTTGAAATATGAAAATATATTTCAGGCAATATTTAAGTAAATACTGATTATATATAGGGTGATTAAAAATAATAAATATATCTTAAAAGTTTAAAATAATAAAAATGTAAATTGTACTTTTCACGATTGAGAGAAGGGAGAGGAAGCAGATTATATATATATATATATATATATATATATATATATATTTCTTTACTTTTTCCATATTGTCCACTTTCAGAGTAAATGTAATATAACAGTTTATTTCAAAATGGTTCAACCACTGGAAAGCCTTTTGTGTTTTAGGATAAGCACGAAATTTCCATCGCTTACTTCAATGCAGAAAAAAATATAGATTCCAAACACTGATCAAACCTTTCTGCACTTGTTTTGGTAATTCAAGAACACTGTTTGTGTTTCGTCAGCTGATGTTTTTAACCACATGAAGAAGGAGGTTGATTGACCTCGAGAGACAAGGATGATTTGAGTTTTCGATCTGTGAATTACGGAAAAACTTGTCCGGTTGCTTTTTGTTTTGCTTTATTCTACTATTACAAAAATGATTCCCTCTCAGGTTATTATTAAAGAGATTTTAATTTTTTGTCGTCTCTGTTGAAGACAGAAACCACATATTCTTAAGTGGGAGCATGTTCTTCCCGCCATATAGGGGACAGAGGTTGGTTGATCTTTTTGGCGATCAAGATGATTTTAACGCTTGATCTGTTGTTCCATAAAAAACTTGTTCGGACGCTTTTTGCGAGGCTCTTATCAACTAGACAAAAATGGATTCCCATTCAGACTAGTTTTTAAGGCATTATATACTTCTGTCATCGTTATTGAAGACAACCGCCACATACTCTTTGCGGGAACATGTTTTCCCTCCTAATCTGGAAAGTGTATTGACCTTTACTTAAAGGGATGGTTTTCATCCTCGGGGAGAAAACTTGTCTAATGATTTTTGCAGTGTTTTTTTCAACTTGACCAAAAGGGATTACGCTCGAGCTAGTAATCAAAGAGCTTTTAACTTCTATCGGCGCTGTTAATAAGAGCTGCAGCAGTGTAAAAGAGAGAGGCCTGACAGACTAAATACATCACACGATGTAATGGATAAACTAAGGATTAAGACTGTTTCAAGAACTAAGAAATCGACAGGTTTCGTTAATCTGGGTTATTTCACAACCAACTCTTTTAAAGATTTTACGTTATGGACAACGTCCGAAAGAGCGCCGCATTTAGTGTGAACATGAACTATAACAAATTCCAATGGCTCTGGGAAGAATTTGACGACGTAATGAAAGGAGGGCATATAAAATGTTTGCAACCACTTAGAAACAAAATTGGAATGTTTCTTTTTATGCGGTGCTGTTCCTTTTCATATTCTGGTCGTAGTTACAGATTTGTAGCCGGCGGTTTTCGTTCAGTCGCGGGTTCAATCCTTGGCAGCAAAAGACCCGCCGTGTAGCCGGGGCTAAAGCATGTTAAATCTGTCGGGGCCTAAAGTCCTCCCGTTGGCATGGTGTGGAAGTTAGAAGAGGGGGTGCCAATTCAGGTTCCTCGTGTTGCTTCTAGTACGACGCTTTTAAGCTAATCTAGTCTAAATCTTTTTCATATCCATACTATTTATTGAAATACAATAAATTTAAAACCGATGCTTATTTTGCAATGACCCTGTTTTAATAACAAATATCACAGTTTGATCTACAAAAAGTCTTAAAACAAGACGTAAATGCACTTGCCATGTAAAATTCCTTATTAACTTCACTATAGTAATGATTACTTTACTAATATTTCCTTGAATTAAGTATCCTAAACCTGAGTGTTTGCATGTTTTATTTAAAATCTAATAAATATAAATGTTGTTGTTTTTCCTGAAATGCTCATTTTTGTTGCTTTTCTTTTTCAAAAGAAACATTACAAGAAGTTGAAAATAGTATAAAATCCTAGCATCATAAAAGAAACATATCAAAAATCTCCAACTTAGCGTGTAAATACTTGGCATGGTCTTCCATAAATGGAAAATACTTATTCTTTTAATTTGCAAAGAATTAATGTGTAAAACAAGAACCTGTTCTTAGATATTACGTTAACTGAGAAGCCATGACGCTTTAAAAATATTTCACTAGCTTTCACATTGAATGATACTGTTTCATACAGCATCGCATGCAAAAAAGGGTTGTTAACACTGATAATTATAGATTCACACGAAATTAAAGTTTTAATTTGCTCACAAAAATAGTTCTACAAATATAATAAAATCTACAAAATGCATTCTAGGAGGAAAGAAATCACATTTTATGTCTTTATATATAAATATATAAATCACGGGATAATTCTTTAATAATGCATGGAAAACGTATTTAAAAACCCAAGTCTAAGAAGAAAAGCAAACACGATAAATCTAATCCCCCAGATAATACAATTAACCTTTAGAATAATAAGGAATGCAATATTTCTTTAACCTTTCTTCGTGTTTCTCTTAACAATAAAAACAACAGCATTTTAACGTTAAACATACCATTTCTCCGCAGCATTTAATCAATAGCCAATATACACTAAGATAACCCATGAGAATGCTTAAAATTCGCAGTGAATACGACAATAGAAAATCCCCCACTTGAGAACCTCAGCTACTGATTGCGTATAAATCTAAGCCAAATAATAATAAAAAAAGGGCCTGGCAATGGGAGGGAGAGTGCAAATGAAACAACAAAGGAATTTCTATTAGGTGTATGCTTCCTTTTTTTCGCATCTGAAACACAGTGAGAGAGCTTGCTTGTTTATTTATTTAATTTCCTATCTCGTTGTCGTCGTCTTCTTGTTTAAGTATTTATTTTTTATCGAAGTGAGAATGGGCGCAAGAAAACTATATAAAGGGAAAAGAAGGGGTGTTTGTTTAATAAATGAAGAGTTATGTATATCAATAAATGGAGGAGTATTGCTGTTTCTTAGGAAAGATAAATTATTTTGTGGTATAAAGTGAAAAAACTCTTAATCATTTTCGGGACTTAGAAAACTTTTAAAGTTCATTTATAAAAGACGTAGCTCGAATATTTGTCGAGGAGATGTATTGTTATTACTTTTAGCAACGGAGTAACCTTTTGCTATTGATAGATACCGTATTTTTATAGATTTGAATTTGTATTTTTTATTCTTCATCTTCAGACTTTTTGAAATTAAATTTGAAATCTTAGGAAATTAAGCTGGAATTTGTACAAAAATATCAACTGTTTGGAACTTATTCTCTAATTAAACAAGGTTCTTTAATTATGTTATATTTTGAAAAAAAAAATTCTTTTAATTCAAATCATACTGTATCTCTAAGTTTGTTTGAAACATCAAAAATAATTAAAATTGTTTTAATTATAAGAATTACTGGCAAAATTAACAAAAGATAAACCCGGTAAATTTTGATTTTATTTAAAAAAATTTCTTAGGCACATTAAAGTAGATGAAAAATCTGAGATAATGAAAAATTCTTTTATTTCATTCTTAATTTAAGTAATGTTGAGATTTTAAACTTAAGGAAACGGAAGTCATATTTTAACACTAAATTACCTTCATTTTTATTTGTCTGTTTATATGACGAATATTAGATTTGTACACAGAAACAATTACATAAGAGCTATTAGGCATCTATTGCTCAATTTATATTTCAAAGTCGTGTATTTATTTTATGTCCACCTTGCATGAGAGCTGCTGTAGTTATAATTTTGAAAATTTACATTTAATACATAACATAAACATATTAATTTATATAAAATACAGCATGTATATAAAATATACCATTCCGTACTGTGAACTAAATTGCAATTTAAAAAATTAAATTTGATAAGATTTGTAAAAAATTTATTTTTACTATTCTAATTTCTTATAATGTTTGTACACATATTAAATAACACTAAGAATTTGTGAGTGTTTATTGAGAAAAGATTATGATCACATGTGAGGAAATTAACCTCATTTTATTATGAGCAAAATATTAAATAGATTTTAAGTAATGTGTACTAAAATCCTGAAACTTGCATTTCTCTAGAAACGCAAATAGATATTTTTCGTTTAGGCGAGAGTTATATTTCTGTACAATTTTAAAAATAGTTTTTGACTGTTCCATTTATTGAATTATTATACATAATAATACAATTATCTTTTTAATCTATAATTTATTGATTTCTCATAATTATAATCTACAAAATCAGCACAATACCTACTATTTAGTAGTAATAAAACCTTAAAAAACTCAAAATTAGAAGCATTTTAATATCCGCATACCTCAAAAACGGAAAAATTTCAGTAGTAAAAATTCAAATTCTTACAAAAAAGGCTATTTTTTCATACTTTGCCTCATGAACATTTTTTTTTCCTGGTCACGATACTTTCACTTTTATTAAAGCGTCAATATTTGCTGATATTTTAAAATAAATCTATTACCTAAAAGAAATATTTCTTATAAGAAGCAAAAATAGTTCATTTTTCACTTTTGTTTACCAATTCATAATTTTTTAAACAAAACTATATCATACATTCCACTCTCATAACATTTAAATAGAAATAATATATTGTTTTGTTAGCAACTATTTACACAGCTGCAACTTTTGCTTCGAAAACATTAAAAATAACAAATTAATATCTTATTGTCGGAGAAATGCATAATTGAAATCATTATTTCTACTAAGCGGATTTAACCACTAAATTACTGTTAATAAGATAAATAAATCAATGGAGTATTTAGATTTAAAGTTCAAATTTTTTGAGTATTTCAACACATTGATTATTCGTTAATTATAACGCTTTCCTTAAAACATAATTTAAAGAAGTATTGTATATTATTATAATTAACGTATTGTTATTTAATTAAAGAATATTTTAGGAAATCCCAGACTCTTACTTAGAATTAAATACTATTTTTACATAACTCAGACTGCAGGATTAAATTTAACAAATGTCTAATACTATAATATTTTTCTCGATCTAAAAAGAACGAGATTAAATTTTAAACGTGACATATTTAGAGTGAAGGAGATTGTTCTATTTCCTTTGTAATATGAGAAGAGATGGTAGGAATAACAGTTGGATTCCTTCAGACTGAATTTAATTCCATAAATTGAATGTCTTTCGCATGCAACTTTTCAAACCTTCTTTCCCAGAATGTGTCAAAGCGAAAAAAATGTAATACAATGTAAAGATAATTCATGCGCGGATAAAACTAGTTTCATTTGCTAGGAAATTAAAACGTTGTTCGAGACAACTAGATATGTTGAGCTAGAGTTTAATATATGAACTTTTTCTTTGTAAATGGTGCAACATTTAAAAATGTAATGGTTGAAGGAATCTATTTACTTTTTTGTTAATAGAATTTTAGGGGAAAATATTTTATTATTATTATTATTATTATTATTATTATAATTATGAAGTGATTTTGTATGTGTTATATATTTTAAAATGAGTTCCAACAAACTGATCTTCTATACAAGAAGTTCACAAAAAAATATTCCAACTTTAAAGACCTACTATTACAAAACTAAAGAAGAAGCAAATGTTTTAAACATAACACTTTAAAATTTATAAAATTGTGTTATCAATTTGACTATCATAGGAAATATAAATCATATTCGGTCGAAATAATCATCTCACAGTTTTTGCATCATGTTAGGTGTTAAAATTTGAATGATGGTTGCTATTCGCGTTTTCAATTTGCCAACATTCGCCAACATCAATAAATGTAAGACAACTTATCTTTTAAATAATTTAAAATAAGAAATAGAGAGAGGAAGAGATAGACTGGAGCCTCTTAAAAGTTATTAATTAAAAGCAGGATCGTTATCTTTTAACATTGAGATATCTGTATTTTTGAGTATCTACTTACAAAATAAAAAAACATTCTTATTTATAAGCATAAGTAATTATGTATAAGCAATTAATAATCAATACCTGTATGCTAACTTTTGTAATTCATGTACATAATTTTAGGTATATCTGGCGTAAAATCTGCTGCATTTGTAACTTTTTAAATTAGTAAATATTATATATTTAACTGATTAATTGAATTAATATATGTTAATTTTAAACTGAAAAATTTAATTAATAAATAACAATTTTTAACTTACTTATGCTCTAGGGAAATCTTAAAATCATAAAACACTCTCATATTTTTTTTTTGTTCATGCTTTAATTCAGCATACCAGGTATACTTTCAAATTAATATTTGTAAGTGAATATTTACCCAAAATTTTCACTTTTAAAAAAATAAACATTTTCTAACTTTGCGTTCTGTCTTTGCAGCTTTACTTTTATATTAGTACTAATGTTAAAATTTATATCCTGAAAATTATTTAACTCTTTGAAAAGTTCCGAAATTAAAATGAGTGGAAAAATATTACATAATGTTGTTCATGCTAGCGTTTTAATTAAGCCACAGTCTTGTAATTAAAGCTCAAATTGCAACACTTTTGATTTTATGATTTTTTTTAATACATTTACGTGAATTTTCTCTCAGCAAGTAGCAGATTTAGCACACTGTTAGCTTTCCTAGAACTTAATTTGTTACTCTTCATTATTTTTAAGAACTTCTTTTTTAATTTTTCTTTTTCTTTTTTTTTTATAAAATACATATCTAGTGAGATCTGAATTTAGTTAGTGCGTTCCACACGAAGCTCGTTCATTGATTATACGTATATAAAAATAAGCCACGTTACTAATTAAACTACAAGAGTAAATTCGGTACAGAAGAAGCGAAACAAGCAATAAAAAAGACAATAAAACTAAAAAATAAGGAAAGCCCATTATAATTTTCTACGCTTCTTCAAAATCTCTTGTTTTATCTTTTTACATTTTTGTTTTCTTTTAAATTAATAACACATTTTTTTCACTTCTTATCTTTCGAATTTCCAAGTCCAAAATGAAATATGATTCTTTGGAGAATCCTTTTGATCTTAAAAAACAACGAGTTTTAAAAGTGTAACGCTTGTTCTCATTATTAAAAACATAGCACTAATTGATTAATTGTTAAAATATATTTTTATTAAGGTCCTTGAATTAAAATGATTAAAGACTTGAATTTCTTTAAAGTAATATGATGATGAGTCAAACTTTTTAAATATTAGGAATAGTTTTATTTAGTAAGATATTTTACTTGCCAGATTTTGCAATATTTCTGGCAGATAAAAATAAAAATTAGAAATGTTTTTAAGGATATCAGACCATGCGAGGAATTTTGGATTACCATAATTAAGACACCTTGTTTTTTTATGTATATATCATTTTGTATTGTTAGTATAACTTAGATTTCTTGTTTGGCTACTAATGATATTTTAAACATTCTATAGAACTGTAAAAGTAATTTTTTAAAAGGTTTTTTTTTTCACTTCGTGATTGAATAAGGATATGATTTGTGAGGTATATTTGCTTTTAGGTACCATTTTAAAGAAAACTATTAGGGAATATGGCTCCACATTTAATATGCTTCCATAAATAGTATTTATGCATACAGTGAGCCAAAAATATATTTTCTCTAAGTAATACCTAAATTCTAAGAAATAAATTTTATATAAAAAAAGAAGAATTAAAAATTCTCAAAATTACAAAGTTCTACAGTTTTTCTCGAATAAAATATACATTAATATCTTTGGAAAAGTTGGATCAGTGTTTTTTGTTCGATGTTTTATGTATAAAGAGTAAAATATTTTGTAATACGTAAATGTCGCATAAAAGAAAGAGTCTTAAATTCGGAATTTGTATTTTCCCCTATACACACACACACACATGTCTTGGTACCCTAAAAAAGACCCACATGTTATCTCCAAGTAAAGTGATTATCTCATGTACTGTTTTCATTATCCTATGGTTCATTTTGATTCCTTTAATCGATTTCTATTTATTATTGTTGACAAAAAGAAATATGGAGCATTCGAAGTAGATTAAATATTTTTTTGTTCTTGAAAAATTTTAATAGTTCTCTATATCTTTCAATCTTTCTTCTTAATTGAATATCAGTTTGTTAAGAAAAAATAAATAAATATATTTTGGTAATTTAAATCAAAATTTATGAACTGGTCCATTTTTATTTATTTAGAAAAATCAATAGATAATGGAATATTCCTTTCAATCTTTGCATGAATAAACCCAACTTTACCCATCATATCAACCTTTAAAATCTGTGTATGATTTTAACGTAACTTGTCAATTGTTAAGTTTATCAAATATAAATTTACAACACTGAGGGAGAGAGAAATTAAATGAATATTAATTTAACATGATGCTTCTGATCTAATTTTAAAGAAGAGTGAAAAACAATAAAACTTTTATAATTCTTGTATTTTGTGAATTGTTCATATTTAAAATTATGAAATTTTAAAATCTAAAGTTTTTTATACATACTTTATTCTGATCTTCTCCGTTCATAAATTCCATTTATATTTGGCACATTGGAAAAGGTTTGAAATTACGAGAACCGTAGACAACAGCTCTCGTTTATTATTCTCGATTCTTAGTTTGAAATCAATAAACATTCATTAAAATTACATTTTTCACATCAAATAATTTCTTTTTAATTTTTAAAATAAACTTCCTACTTGTAAATTACTATAATACAATATAACTATCCTCATATTAGTTTAAAGTATTTACTTTATTTGTTGAGTTTTAAACCAAGAAAAAATAATACTGAATAATAATATGAACATCGAAATCTAGCATGTACTCAAATAGTAATTTAAATAAAACTGTAAATTCTAAATTAATTTATTTAACTATTTATTTTTAGGATAATAGTTGCATATTATCAATTATTCATAGCCCCATTTTGTAACCACAAAATTTGAAAAATAGCAGACATGGTAAAAAAGAACTTGTATGTTAATGTTAAGGTACTGAAAATTCAAATTCCTATGTTTATGTAAAATAAAAATTACTTTTATTTAAATAAAACTTTGTCATTTAATAGCTTCTTCAATGACATAGTTGAGATACAGTACCCTTAAAGTGACCAAAATATAGAAAACAAATCACCATCTTATTTTAATTGTATGTATATCTAAATAAATGCACGAAATTTAATATTTCTCATTGTATTATTCTATTCTCAGCATTTTCCTTTTCTTGACTGTCCTGCACATAAAATACTGAGGCCTATTTGAATGCAATAAAATGTTTTAAAAACTTTTCATGTTGTCTTAAATAATATTTTTGATAATTCTGTGCAGGGAATAAAAATTTAGATAAATTATTATTTATTTAAAAATAATCAACAAAAATAGATATAGAGGTTTTACACTACTATTTTTTTTTTTTTTTTAGTTCTGATAGGAAAAAAATTGCAGATACTTATGTAACTAAATAATACTTGTAAAACCAAATCCATACATATAATTGGGAGAAACATTACTAAGAAATTGATTGGAAAATAGTTTATAAATATTAAAATTTGTACAGAGAGTAGAAATAATAGAATATTTGGAAAAAAAATCAATTATCTTTTTTTTTATTTGAAAATAAAGCTTTTTTTTTCATACTGAAATGCATATTATATCTATGTTCCAATTTGGTAAATAAAATCTATTATCTACTTAAAAAAGTTGTGGGGTTTTGTCCCCTTAAATATATATATATATATATATATATATATATATACTGAAAATTTATGAAAGAAAAATTTAAAATATTTAAAAAGACAAAAATCCAGAAAGAAATGTAACAATGAAAGAAAAATAAATGAAAATATGGCACCCAGCAAGTCAAAAAGCAATATCGGGCTGAGGACCGATTAAGCGGGGTTAAACTAGTTTAATGGTACCAACCTTCCCCCTTTGCGACTTGGTAGGCTGAATTAGGAAATCCAAATTGCAAAAGAGTTCATGATTAAAAGATGCAAACAAATTCAGCGATAAAATCTACAAAAATAAAATCTATAATTCCTGGTAGGCTGAATTGGGAGATCCAAACTGTAAAAGAGTACAATGATTAAAAAATACAAAAAAGTTCAACGATAAAAGAAATATTTTATAGGCTTTTTATTACGTAATAAAAATTAACCACACATAAAATAGACAAGTTTAATAACATTAAAAATTCTTCAACAACAACTGTTTGGATCATGATTATCAATAAATTTCTAAATACTTATATACATCAATATATTAAACATCTTTGTGAATCGATCAATTTCAAATCCACCACACAACAAGGACCATATTTAACTCTACTCAGCATATATTGAGATCTTCATTTCTTTGAATTTTTGTAGAGTAATTTTATATACACATAATTATGACAGATTTTTAATATTTTGTTTGATTTTATCGTTAGAACTTTTTGTATTTTTAATCG
>BMAW01038946.1:322538-340998 GCA_019974015.1 Nephila pilipes
TTGTACTCTTTTATAGTTTGGATTTCCCAATTCAGCCTACCAAGAATTATAGATTTCATTTTTGTAGATTTTATCACTGAACTTTTATGCATCTTTTAATCATTGAACTCTTTTGTAATTTGGATTTCCCAATTCAGTCTACCAAGTCGCAAAGGGGGAAGGTTGGTACCATTAAACTAGTTTAACCCCGCTTATTTGGTCCTCAGCCCGAAATTGCTTTTTTACTTGTTGGGTTCCATATTTTCATTTATTTTTTCTTTCATTTTTAGATTTCTTTCTGGATTTTTGTCTTTTTAAATTATTCTTTCATAAATTTTCAGTATATATATATATATGGGGGTGCGGGTGTGTGTGTGTATATATATATATATTATATATGTGTGTGAGTGTGCGTGTTATATATATATATATATATATAACTGAATTTGTGGCAGTAACAAAAAGTCTGAAAATACATTCGAAAAAAAGAAAAATACTTTCATTAATATGTAATATGTTAGATGGTTCTGAATGTATTTATTTTGATGTCTTTAAATCACAATGCTTGGCTTTAATAAATTTAATTCGTCTTAGTTATTTTGTTCACCTAATTATTGAACATAAATGTAAGCTAAAAAGAAATTATATATTATAACACGCTGAACAAACATTCTGTTGTAACAAAGCCGTTTAGAAACAAGACTAAATTTCAAATACATAACTAAATAAATGCACTGGTCGATAACCACAACAACAATTCTTCAGATCCTACAGTAAATGAATTCATCAATATGCATTCTGTTACAAAACAAATAGTTTTTCTAAAATACTTTATGTTTGTAACTCTTAAAATAGATTATTTTTTCTTTTATTAATCTCTTAGTTATTATTATACATATAGTATAAAACTACATATATATAGTACTTATATATATATAGTACTAAGTGTTAGAAATTTTTGAAATTTTTTAAGTGTTTGTTTCGGATTTCTAATCAAGAATAAACAGCATGCTAGAAACGAGAAGCGTAGAACATATTGCGAAGTTAATTCATTTAAGAAATTAAAAACGAAACAGATTTGCAAGAAATGTAAAATATATTTCATTTTGAGTAAATAATACGTAGCATATCTTAAACTGTTTGATGTTACCTAACTCGTATAGTAAATGTTGGAAGAAAATTGTTATTCTCAGAACGGGTTTACACACTAATTACCAAAATTCTACAAAAATGATTTTGTAAATGAAAGTGTTCTATGGCAAGATTTCCCAAATGGTGAGCCGCAATAACAGTATCGGTGGCACAAAGGAGAAGAAGAATTGCTCCGCCTTCGCTTCAGTATATCATAAGTCGCAAAGCGAGCAGAATATCGAAACCTTTGATTTTGGAACGATATGTATCTTACCTTATAAAATAACCGCATTATACTCTATTAAAGTACATGATGCAATGATATTTATGGCATGTTTACATGTATTCTATGTTTTGATGCTACATATTCTATGATTTTATTAACAACAAGTAAGGAATCATAAATTTCTCAAAGAGCTTTATTAATGAACTGATATAATTAAATTGATTCTCAAAGAAACAACATCCATGCCTCCTGAGCTGTTTTAATCTACGATTAATAAACTGGGGATGATTACTTGCTAAAACAAAACCAAAGTGTGTTTTTCATGTATTAAATTCATTCTGGAAAAAAAAATGGCGCAATAAAAATATTTATTGCAAATTATGTGTTAAAGACGGAAATGAGAAAATAAGTGTTCAGAAAGAATTCATTATCCTTTTTTTAAGATAAAGGTATTTCATCTTAAATCATTTAAAATTTAATTATTGTAAATATTGTATGCATTTTAAATTGACTAAAATAGCTTATTTTAACTTCTTATAACACCATTTTAATTACAAAACAAATATTTATTCTTAATGGTTCCTTGTTTCTACTAACTGTTGTGTTAGGTAGTTAAAATTGTGATCTTTTTTAGTGTTAAAGACATATATGAAAGAATTCGGCTAATGAATTTTTGGCTGGAATGAAGTCAAAACTATTCAGATTTAGTGCAAAGAACTGCAAAATTTATGATACCTGTTGCCGTGACATATAAATGCTAAGTCTGACTTTCAACGCTAGTCTTTCCGAAAGATAAGAAGAGACACAGTTAGAAAATCCAACCGGAAATGAGAATTATATTATTGTCTTTACTTCAGAAGTTTTTAGCAAAAAAAGTTCTCGCTTCTCATCACTAATTTGATCTTATTAAAATTTATTGTGTACAATTATGTTCATGATAGTATCAGATAAAGCAATTATCACAGTATATAAGAATAAAATAATACACAAATAAAGTTTTATTCTTCCTACAAATCTCAAAATAGGCAATAAGATTTAAATTGGTCGCAAAAAGAATCTTAGAAAAAGCCGAATCAGGAGGCAAAATATTTGTGAAGGCATGATATAATATATGCTACATATCATCAAATCGATGTGTGTCAAAAATAACTTCAAGCTAAATATAGCATATTATTCTAAGATTATCGTTGAATTTTTTTTCAGTTACGATATTTAAGTAGGATAGATTGTGTATATATATTACGCATAATGGACTAATTGTATGAAATAATGCAGGTTTTAATAATTTCTTTGTAAAAAGTGTTGTTTTATATCAATTTAACATAAAAACGCAACTTAAAGGAAACCACATTATTTGATCATCAACAGAAGTTTTTCTGAAGCATTTATTATAATATTTTTAGGAATAAATCTGCTACCAAAAATTGTCTGCTTAAAAGGGAAAAAAAGGGAAATTGTCGACTCCATAATTTGTAGCAGACGACTCTTAGTTTATTGCTTGTAACTTTTTATCCTCCTTATCTTTTATTTTATCAATAGCTCTTTTTTCCTGTATTCTTTATTGTTATTAAATCTTGTCACTAAGTAAGACATAAATTCGCTATCTTGACATAGAGAACATAAAATATGTACGTGAAAAAATCCACACGGAGAGAGAGTATAACTTTGAAAAGTGGGAAAAATAAATAAAAATAGAATATGTGAATCAGAAAGAGTAGGGAGAGAGAAAACATAGCTATTCTCATTTCGTAAATGGAATGAAACCTTGAAATAATAAATAAAAACAAGAAACACATCAACGAACGGAGAGAAAATATGCAAAAAAGAATCGATTGGTTCTTTTCTGTTGTTTCTTTTTTATTTTACATATCTGGAAAAACAAGGGAAAGGGAAGTCTTTTTCCCGCGAATAAGATTTCTTTTTTTTTAAAAAAAAAGAAAAGGAATAAACTACAGTCGTATGCCCATTCCAACAACACGTCCCGAACAAAGACAAACATCATTCAGTTACAAAAATACGGAAGGCAGATCGTTTATATCGATGCACTTCATTTCGGAATCGAAATCGATAATCGATAAGGCATTGCTAGCGGAATCGGACTATAACTGCTGCGAGTAAGCATTAAAATTGGGATTTCACATTCCAATTTTTTCCTTATTTTTTTTCTGTTATTTGAAAGAAACAATATTCACATTCAATTTTCGGTTGCTGAAAGTAAAGACAAATGATATAAAAATCTATGGTAAACAAATGCATATCTTTTAATTCAACCTCTACTTTTAGGATATTACATTTTGTTAAGCTGCTTATAGATCCAAAACATTTTAATGTATTTAAGACCAAAAAATCAAGTAATCAATTGTTTTTAACAGAAGTACCATTCAAAATTTATTTTAATACGAAAACGCACTATGCTATTTTATTTCAGACATTTAATTTTTATTAACTAATGATTATCTTTTATTTTCAACCTTTACTTTTAGGCTGTGGTATTTTGTAAAGCTACTAATAGAGCTAAAATATTTTAGTCCTGAAAAGGTATTATGAGGGAAAATCATCCCATGTAAATTTTTTTTTCAAATCTTATAAAAAAAATCGAATAACTGGTAACACTGAATTTTCTTATAATCATGTATGGGTCAGTATGGATACGGTTATCATAAGAAGTTCACTTCTGTCATGTATTTCGTTACCTGCACAACAGAGAAAACTGGTCTGTTGTGATATTTTACTAAGACATTGTATGTGTAAATTCTTAAAAATTACTTCGTGAACATTTAATTTACTGTGATAAGTTTTGTATCGACTAAGACAATTATAAGTTGTGAGATAAGGAAATAATTATTAGCCACCTAAAAGGTTATTGTTTTAGGTGGATCAATTTTGGCGGACTAGATCACTTTTCAATTTTTTATCATTTGCTTCAATTTTAATTACATTTAGATTTGATATGTTCATTTTTTAATGTGTCGTCTGCTTTAATTTTAATTACATCTAGCTGATATGATATTCAATTTTATAATTTATCGTTTGCTTTAATTTTAATATCAGAAAGGTTCACTATTGTCCATTTCTCGAAATTTCATCGTTTTATTAAAATTCTTATATTTAATGAAGTAATTTAATGATAGTTATAAAAAACGCACTTTGGGTGGCAAAATCTGTTTCTTGCAAAGCTTTGGATAGAACTTTTTCTTATTATTATTCTTTCGAAGTGTTTTAATCATTTTATTTTACTACCGTGAAGATAATTTTATAGCATGACGTTCCGGAAAAAAATATTAAATGGAAAAAAGTGAACCATATGATTTTAACGATTTTAAGAAAAATGTAAGTGTTAACGAATAATACTATGTGGAATACGATGATGTGGACTTATAATTTTATTTCAATAGCTGAATGATTCAAGTTTATGGACTACTCAACGTTTGCGGGGGTAAACACAAACATCATTTTCACCTTTTAAAGTATACAAAAAGTCTCAAAAACATCACCAGACAAGATTACCGGATATATTTGGATTTTCTCTGTTTGAATGGTTTCTTAACGGACGATTAAAAATGTCGAATTTGCCAAATCATATGAGGTACATAATATTAAAAATTCTTGACGAAAAGATTGAGAAAACATTGTTAGTATCACCATCGACATCTAAGCAAGGAAGATGTACATGAGTATGTAGAAGGAAAGAAAATAGAAAATATACTGGGAGATGTATAGCATGGGACAATTTCATATGAAAAAGGCACCGCAATATTATTAATATAATAACTGTAAATAAATAAATTTTACATTTTTCATCAAATATATAATTCATTAAACATATCCAATCTTATCAAAAATCGTTATTAAATTAATAAAATAAAATTCATTTACTAAGATGAAATCACACTCTTAATACCGTTAACATAATTTTTATATGATACATTTTAAGGGTTAATGTATTTAAGACCAAAACATCAAATAGTCTATTACATTTATTATAAAGCATCATATTTTTATTTAGTACAATGATCATAGTTAAAATTTAGAAGATTATCAATAAATTCTCAAATGAAAGAAGAGACTTCGGATAAATAATAATGTAAGTTTATTAATATTCTTTAAGTTATGAATGTTCAGGAATTAATGCTCTCCTTCAGTCTTCTTATCCTCAACACACCTGATTATAATTCAAAATAATAATCAAAGTTAATCCTTACCAACGAAATAGGGTTCGAGTGAGTGATACCATTAGGGCTTGACGGTTCGAGCGGGAAATCTAAGCTCTAAGATTTCTGTCGTCCATTATTCACTACCAAGTAACTGTAATACTAATTTCTACTTAGCTTAAAACCCCAAAAGTTAGTTAAAAGAAAAGCATCTATTGCCCAAAGTTACCATGCTAACAGTAACAATGAAAAAATTTTGAAGTCGAAAGCCCATCATGAACATTTATTTATACTACATTTCATTTTCACTAAATTTTCAAGACCTCCTGAACGTGTTTAGTTACATCGAATTTTTAAATAAATACTTTCCAAATAAACGATAAATGTAAAAATATTTTTTGCTAGTTATTTGTACCAATATTATTTTATTTATACATTGAAAGAATCTAAACAGAGAACATTAAAATCCTAATAAATAATAAAGTAATTTAGTGAGTTTAATTTCTTGAAACAAATGATATATTGTAAAAAAATACTAAACAAGTAGCTATAGTCAGCGCATGAAATCGTTTTTGCTTATACAAAGAAATTGCAATGAAATGGATTTTAATTTAAAGTCGATACATAATTAATTATTCGAAATGCTCTATTTAAATTCAAATATTTTTTCTCTAAAAGTTAAAATGTCTTAAATAAGACCCATTTAGCTATTACGAGTTTTAAATTATTAATCATATCGTATTGTTTTAAATTAGAAGAATAAAGAAGATACTGTTTCGAATTTTAAAAAATAAAAGAATATTATTTCAAATAGTTTCCATTTCGTTACATAGAAACGAATTAAAAATTTTAATACATTTCTTCATTTAATAATCTTTATCGGTTAATGTGCCAGTGATGAACTAAGAATTGCTAGTTGTATTTATTATGTGATACAATTATTTTTGTTACTAAAACAATATCTTTCTATAATATTACTTTATGATAATAATGTGCAATGTATGAATGTAATAAGTTATTAAAATAGTATTTAAATTTGCCTCATCTTGAATTGTGCATATTTTCGTTAAATTAATTAAATTACACCTATATTTTATGAAGACAAGTTTTGACTGATTTTTTTATTTGCCTATAATTTATGTTAAAATTGATACAATATAAATACTTATATTCTTTTGATGTTTTGATTAGCTGTATATCTAATTATATTGAAAAATACTTAAATATATTTATGATATGTTGTACAGAACTGTAACATTTTTCAGTGTTTGATTTTTTTTTCTTTTCTTGACTTTTTTTTTATAAATTGAAGTTTATATATCATTCAGTTCTTAAATTTATTCATTGAAAAACTGTTATATAATCAGGCAACAATACAATATAATTTTTTTTTAAATCCATTATTGAATGGAAGTAGAAAGTACTTACTTACAAACTTTTGCATCCTTCTTTAATTATTTTATTAATTTTTATATGCACAACATCACTTAAGGAGAGGAATTTTTTTCAATGTCTGTATTTTTTTAATAAATTTGACATTATATTTTAAGAAGAACTTTTTGTTGTGCTCCAGTTAAACTATTCATGCATTAATAAATTATTTCAAGTTCTCATGCAAAATAATTATATATATATTTTTTTAAAGCAGTAGTTAATTAATTATTTCAGATTACTAAACAAATCGTCAAATGGTTACCAATCACAACAAAAATAAATTAGCCATATTTGACAAATGGATACTCTTCTCTCTCTCTCTCTTTTACATTTTAGATACATTATTTCATCGATATTAATTCATTAAAAGCACCAAACAGATTAAAACTACAAAGTTATTTTGTATCCTTAACTGTAACATGTATTTTTATATTTTTTTTAAAAAGTGCTGCATGAAAATTTTAATAATTATTTAAAAAGCTTTATTTCTAAAAGATGAACTTTGGACATAAAATAGAATGAGAATTCTTTTTTTTTATCTTGAATCAGAATTCAAGTTAGCACATTACACCGTGAGGAATACTTGTATTGTTTTAAATCATGCTAGCATGCTTCTGACGTTGAAAAATTATTACCAAACATACAGCAAGTTCATTTTAACGCTAAGGAATAAATGACTTGATAATTATTTCTATGAGCCATATAAAAATTAAAGAACATTGAAACTCATTTTTTTCGTCTATCTTAATTATTACTTGTATTCAAATTTACTAAATACCAAAGATTTGAGTAAATATAACTTAATTAATTGTGTACATCTTTCCCATACACACAGTTTCGATAGCGTATCCACACAGAAAGCATACTGTACATTATATAGTATGATTCCAGTTTTATATTAACCTTGGTTATTTCCATTGACATTTTAGATAAATTTATTTTAGCAAACTGCATAAGAAGGAAACAAATGTTGATTTTCTATACATGTCCGGATTAGATTCTACACATGTTGCAATGTGTTCAATTAAATTTGGGTTGAAAGAAATAGAAGCCTAAAACATTGAGATGCATTAAACTTCAAAATTGTTGGAGATAATAAAATTTAATCGTTATACCCACTTATATTAAACATTCTATTATTTTTAAAAATTAAAATATATGAAGAATGTCTTATATTAATTTTTATTACAAAACGGATGTTATATTTGCTCTCTGTAATCTCTTCAAAGAGAATGATATCAACAAAAATATTCAAAATAAGAGAGCAACTAACTTAATGAGTCAAAATATGCATCGTATACTTTAATTATCCGTGTGTGCACTGTTTATTAACATCGAAAGTTCCCCAATAAACCTTTTGTATCAAGAAATAATTCTTAAGAACAGAAGAAACCTAAGCCTATTTATTCGACCAGAAGCATCTCCGCGGATAATACATTCTGCTTTGTGGCCAAAGTAAAAACAAATGCTAAGACGCAATATCATTCAGTAGGAACATCACCAATTATTCATCACCTGCGAGGCCAAAGGTTGTAGGGGGAAAGCAGGGAAATAATGTTCAATCGCACGCTATTCCTCCCCATTCCCAACAACTGAAATTACCCTTCACGTTGAAGTCTTCATACATAATATACAAAGAAGCCTTTTAGGGGAAACCGCACCAAATAATGACCAAAAATAAAAACCTAACCCCTCCTTTTCTGCTAATCCTTTTAATTTAAGCGTTGGATTCCGTGTTTAATTTTGGTCCACATTAAAAGCCTGCAGGGCAACAAATTGGTCTGGCTGTGTTTGGGTAAGCACGCCAAGGACAGTTTATTTAAAGGGGAAAAGATGGAAGAACACGTATTGGATGGGTATAGGGCCATTTCGAATGCTTCAATCACTTGGGAGGGAATGCAAAGTGCTAATTGGCCGAAAGCGTTAGAGGTGGGGAAAAAATAAACGCATGACGAGCACTAAATTGATTTTGTTCATGTAATTATAGGGGAAGGTAAAAATCAATTGTTTCTGTTTCGTGAAATACCAAATTTTGGAACAACTGATTATCTCTTATTTTTAAACTCGGTTAGAGCTGCGATCGATGTTTGCTTTAATTATTGAGAGCAAAAGGAGACATGAAAAGAGATGGAAATGTGTAATGATTTATTACTGCTTGAGTATTATATTTTATTGCTTTTTTAATATTGTATTTTATAATTATATATTCAAAATAACACAGTTATACCGCTGATTTATTGCAAATGGGTGGAAACAACGACTTGAACTTAAAGAAACAGAAGAATAAAAAAGGAACAAGAAAAAGCTAAATTCACGAAGAAAATCTGACTAAGGAATATATATACTACTTACAATTATCACTCACTGGAATAAAAAAAATATTATTATCGGACAATTTTCCACTCATCTAACATCTTTTTACGTGAAGGCAATTATTACTTTTGAATGTTTTTATTATATGTTTGTATTAAAAAATTCATTGTAATGTAACCATATATAACTGAACTCAATCCAGTGTAACAAATCGTTCTACTTATAGACTACAAATTGAAGCAAATATATTTTTATCTTTCCATTATTTTTATTTCAAACAAATTCGTGTAACTTAAGAAAAGTATTAAAATATTTCAATGAAAAAAATGGTAATAATTAGTGTTCACTACTATAAGTGACTTAAGTTCGGTTAAACAAGAACGACGGACCATTTAAACAAAAATAAAGTTTATTAGATCCAAACTATATTGGATCTCGCACCTATATGCGAATCAACAACCGTACCGTTTTAATTCCAAAAGCATTCTCTCAAAAAACAAAAAGAATTCTCCCCTATTACAAGGAAGAGCGTCATCTAGTGGCTTTACAATAAACCTTTCTGGAATAATACAAAATAGACAGGGGACTGAACAATTAGCGTTTGCTCTTTTAGCAAATGTTAAATTTGGCTCTCCAGTAAAATTCTCTTTGCAGTAGTAGCATTTCTACCCTTTTTCATTATGCGTTTCTTAGTTAGTCAGGTACTTGCGTTTTTTAGCCGCGATTTTCGTCAAATCTTCTAACGTATTTTCATATTCAAAATATCTTTAATATTGTTTACAATATGTATCAAATTTCTGTAGGTTATCACTAAACATTCGAATATCAAATGATGATAATCTCATAAAGTAACGTCTCATAAAGTAATACGCAAATCTCATACAGTATTGTGTTGTCTTTTGTTTTGACATTATTTAAGTATTGTGAATAAGGTGGCGTGAGCGTAACGGATACTTCTCGAAATCGCATAATTGGCAGAGGTCGGTAAATCATTAAACGAATGTTTAGTTGTTTAGAGTTAAATTAAGCTTGACAGATAGAAAAAATTTATATTGATTTCTTAATTTGGAAAAAAATAATACATAGAATATTGTGAATATTTATTTACGGTCTTACAAATGAAACGAAGTTTGTATTTTTTTTTTTTTTCAAAAATAGACTACCTCACAAAAAATATAATTTCATTTTTTGCTCTTTATTTTTATTTGGACGGATCTTGCAATTTTAAACCTTGGACAAGTGACGAGGATGACAGTTAAGCTGGCATATTCATCTATAAACTTCAATTACCTACCAATGGAAGGACTTTAGACCTTGTGTTAAATCACAATTGTGGAGGTGAGTCCAACAGACATCTGATCAGAAGGTTATTAATTATGACACAAGAAGATTGGACACTGTACATTCTAACAGCAACTGCACTTTTTAAAAAAAATTAAATCAAGGAAAAGCATAACCTGATGTGACTTGATAACTAATAAAATAACAAAAAAGAAAGTACAAAATAGTAGAGTATTATAAATAATGTAATATAATGCAATATATATATATATATATTAAATTGAGAGAGAGAGAGAGTGATAAATTTCCCGTTACGTAAGAGAAGAATTTTGTAAGCATGGTAGGACACCAAAAGAAAATGCAGAACAATCTAAATAATTTTTAAAAATTCAAACTAAGTAGTAAAGAAATTTCTGATTAGTAAAGAAATTTTATAATGTAAAATTAATTCTTTTCAAGAGAACTGCATTTTTCGAAATTAAGTTTATAAATGTGTTGTCCAAACTATTATGCTACAATTGAACACTATAATTTTTAAGAAAGAATTAAGAAATACTTTTTTTTATTATGATAAGCTGAAAATGAATTTAATAATTATCAGTTAATATTTTGTTTCGCAAACGCTAATAGTTTCATTAATTTACCATAATTCAATAATGAATGAAATTAATTTTCTCCCTATATTAATGTACAAGAAATATTAAACAATTTCACTGGTAAATTGAGACTGACAAATCTGATTTATCTTATTAATTAATATATCAGCTATTTACGCTTAGTGAAATCGGGAATAAATATTACTATTTCAAATATCATTTTGTAAAATGAACGAAGACCAGTAATGTGTGAGTAATCTAAACGTCAAAATTCTCTCTACGCAAACTGTTTCACGGTAAACTTGAGCACATATTTATATTCATTTTAAAATTCTCGGGCTTAATAGAAATTATCTATCAAACAGTTAGCATCGTTTTTAAAATATTTATTTATCAAACATTTCCTAATATTTATACATGACTACAAGCATTTCTCTGAGTGAAAATTGCAAATTGAAATTAAATTTAAAGTTAACGAAAAATATTTATGCTTAAAAATATCTTCATATATTAGTTGTAATTCTTATTTAATAATATGTTAGCTAATCATATCAATCATTCAGTTGTGGAGCTTCTGTAACTGCCAGCAGTATATATAAATATTTAATCGTAATAAAGACTGGGTGTTTAAAAGCAGAAAGAAACTTTTTCCATTCCCTTTTCCTTTCGCATTTGAGTATAGCATTTTTTCCCGTTCATCAGCCCTAATTGGATACAGATATAATTTATATACAAGTATTGACTAATGATTGTATATTACAATGATTTAATGTAACTAAGGCATCAAAATTCTTTTAATTTTGCATTTTTTTTTTATTTTATTTTATTTTGCTGTCAAAAATAGAGAGTGTTTTGGTGATTCAATAGCTATGTTATTTATGACAGTTCGATAAATAAAACTCTCGAAAATCAAATTTTAAAATGAAAAGACACGTTCCATACCATATTGAAAAGTATTCATATTTTCTTTTTCATCAAAATGTGGTTTATTTTAGGATTCTGGTACACTTTTGGCAAAATCTACTTTTTCAAAAGAGCTGTTATTTTCAACACCCTAAATTGATGCTCTTTCATATACAGTAAACGTACTTTTTTTCAATAAACACTCTCAAATTTTATTTATTGCACTGTGTTTGTACAAAAATTAAGGGAAATTGGAATCACAAAACTTTAAAACTTTTCAATTTTACTAATTTTAATTTTTGAAAAAATAATTATGTTCATGCATAGAATGTCATGCTTAAAAAAATTCTGCTAATTCATAAAGTTATAAAGGTAGTCGACTTAATTGTTAGATCTACAAAAATGTATTTTTCAAATAAAAATACAGCTATTGGATATAAATTGTCTATACGTATTTATATATGCTTGTAAAATGTAATTTTTTGCATTTGCAGATATATGAATAAGTTTATATCTCATTTTTAAAATATGATTTCCACTGTTTTAATATTAAAAAGTGAAGGTTACTTAAATTTGACATTAAATACGCTTATTTTTCATTGTGAAAGCATAATATTGTTTTTCATTTGAATTGCTCTACTCTCTTACTTATTGAAAGAAGCAAAAAAGATTAACTTCTCTGATTACTATATCTTTGACATTTAGAGAAATAAACGAATACGGATAACAAACAACTTTTTACTTGTGATTTCTCATGCCTTAAAGTTTGCCAATAAATTTGATAAAATTTTAATTAATTCATCAAAGAGAGCAAATTAACAATTTATTTTACTTTTTCACACCCAGATATTAACATCGTCATTTGACCGTTGCTCAAAACTACGAAGTCAGTTACCAATAGCTCTTGTGTTGCTTCTAATAAAACCAACCAACTAGATATTAACTAATTTTCATTCATCAATCTACGTTCTTCCTTAACGTGAGTTTCAGTTTTTATTAACGTCGCACTAGAAGCAACACGAGGGCTATTGACAATGGACCTCATAATTTTGAACCGCGGTTAAGTGACGAGGACGACACCTGAGCTGGCCCCCTCTCTCCTAACTTCCACACCAGGCCACGGGAGGACTTTAGGCCCCGACAGATTTAACGAACATTAGCCAACACGGCGGGTCCTTAGCGGCCAAGGATCGAACCTGCGACTGAACGAAAATTGTGAGCCACGAATCCGAAACCATGACCGCTAGGCAACCGCGGCTTCTCCTGAACGTGTAATAATTCTGTAACTACTCCTCTTTTAGTTTTACCGCTGTCAGTATACGGGTTTCATTCGGGTAAATACGAATATCAAAAGGAACTGGATACCTCTAGTATGGGGTCCTCTCTTATGATAAGATGATAAGAGGCACAATTACCAGGTGAACACTTCTGGAAATGTTTGATATATTGATGAAGCTTTCGACATATTCTTTTCATTATTTTAAACTACAGACATCTTTAAAGTCTAATTAAACAGTCAATAAATTCAAAACTCAAATTAAAGATACGTAAGAACCGACTAACACAATTTATTAACGTAGAACAAGTAAGGTCATTCTCTCTCTCTGGAATGCCTTTTAACTGCGTTGATCTTATTTTATATTCTAATAATAAAGTCTTAGCTCCACAAATCACTCATTCTAATTCAAAAACTTTTCGATTATAGCAGATTCAATTCCAACATAAATGATTAATGACGATTTTTCAATCCAATTTACAAATATCTATCAGCTAGTCGTTATTCCTTAACTCCCTTTTCTCTCCTCACAATCCTATTGCACCTGAAAATCAATATTTCTTATTCAATTCAATACTCTTCATTTCTTCATCTAATTTATTTAATCACGTATAATTTTGGTTGGGAAGAAAGTGCAATAAGCTTCAATTCAAATTATTATAAAGTACCCGAGGCTAGCGAATAGAAAATCGTGAATGCCCAAAGTCACAAGCTATCGCGATCTATCGTGCTCTTAAATTAGTCGACAACTCCAATCCTCGTAAGTTCTGTATATATACTGAAATCGTGAGTGCCTTAGAAACATTAGAAAATCTGAATGACCAAAGTCATCCTGTGGTGAGTGATGCCACAAATAATGTACTTTCTAAGTGCAGCAAAGTTCATAATGTCAAGGTGTGCGGGAGACCTAGGACACGTAGGAATTTTAAGCAATGAACAAGTGGTCTTAACTGCACGATTGGCTACAAATCCTCTGAAGCTATCTGTCCCTATACAGCATAACAATTACTTCATTTTATAATGTATTCATACAAAAAGGAATTTTGGAATGTGCAGACCCAAAACGTGCTGCTCTCGGTTTAGCTCATTAACAGGTCTGATGTTCCAATGCAAAGAATGGAGGTCAGTTTGATATGCTTTCAATACGAAATGCTAATATTTCATATAAAAAACTCTTTGTCAAGAGGGCTCTAGAAAATCCTTCCGGTCATATCCTATATACCATTCATCCCATTTGAATAGTGTATTAGCGTATCATCATCAATATCGGACAATTTCTAATTCATCTGTTTCAATCTTGTTTTACTTGGTGAGGGAAACAACCCCCCGCAACTAGTTTGCGTTTTAAAAAGAAATGTCATTATACTCCGTATTTGCAGTTTAACCCAGCCATTTAAAATTTGTTTGCATCCATTATTTTATTTAAATTTTCATTGGTTCTTAATATCATTTTAATAATAAAACTAGTTACATTCTAAAAAAGAAAACGTTTGGCTCAGCTTAACCAGGTTAGCGTGGACATGGAAGTCTAATGGTCATGATGGTGGGCTAGCAGCTGGCTTTTCATCCAAACTTTCCAACCCTGATGCCAACCGTGTAACAGGGTTGATGCACTTTAAATCTAGTCGAGGTTACAAGTTCTTCCGTTTGCGTAGTGTGGAGTTTTGGAGAGAAAGGTGCAGCTCTGAACCTGATCACTTGACCGAGGTTCAAAATTATGAGATTTCAACATGATGATTATGTCGCCAATAATCATCATGTTGATTCTCAGTGCGACGTCACTAAACAATCACAATCACGATAGTTGGTTTGGGCTCTCTCTTATGTTATAAACGCACGATCACTTACTTAATTACTTAGCGAGATAAGTCGTCAGCGTAGTTACAAATATAACAAAATGATACTTTATAATAAGAACAAGACATTTTTTGTATCTTGCACACAATTTACTACCTTATCTTCCTCCAAAATTACTAAAGAAGATTTTTATAAAAATAGAAAAGAAAATTCATTTTTTTTCTTTCATGAGGTTATTATTCGTTATTCTTTTCAGTTGCACATCATTAAAATGTTATATCAAATCATTATTACACAAATTTATTATTTTAATCCATTAATGTTGTTTCGACTTCGGTAAATAGAGGTTACTGATTAATTTTCAGGGGATAAATAAAAATTGTCGACTAAGCTGTGTTTTCGCCGGAAATCGAGAAACTCCTTGAACCCAACATCTAAGCTTAGATTTGTGTGTATTTTACATTCCATCATTCAAACGCCACATATTTAATGACCAAATTAAAAGTGTAAATAAAGTTAAGTTAAACACCTATGAGTAATGAGTAATATGAAAACTCTATATTTGTACTTTTTAACAATATTATTTTTACTTTTCTTTTGGAATTTATTTAAAAATAAATAACGTATATACAAGAATAAAAAACACACACACACATATATGTATGTATATATATATATATATATATGATACATTTCATTTGCCCTAAATCTTGGTACTTATCAGTCAGAAAGTAACTATAGTTCCACTCACCTTGCCGTTTAATTTATATCTTTATTAGGAATGCATAGAACTGATATTTATGTAATTTTAACTCTACCTTTGAAAGGGACAATTTGTAACAATTTTAACTGCTTTAGTTTATTGTGATTTACTTTCAATAAAATTTTGCATTTCTTGTATTTCCTCGAGTTTTAAGCATTTGATATCGGAATTATTTATGATTCAGTGCTATATGTATAAAACTATTTGGATCACATTTGTATTTACTTCCCTAATGAGAAATGTAAGGAACAAAGCAATGAAGCTTTTAGCTTAAGTGTCATGAGTACTTCGATTATATTTTAAAAAAGAACTTTTTATAATGCTATATATTAGCCACCAAAGAGACTATTGTTTTCGTTAATGTTTAAGTTGAAGTTGATGATCACTTTTCAACTTTTTATCGTAAAAGGGTTTGCGTAAATATTTGATGCTTGCATTCACCAGTAATGAACTTAATTTTGAAACATATGACAATATAAATTTCTCTGAAAATGTTTTATTTGATTTAAATAAAACATAAATAAGACTAAAATATTTTATTTACTTATCGACTGATGTTTGCTTTATATCATTAATAATCAGAAATCAAGAAAAATGGCTAAAGGTGAATAAATTTATTCAGAATTTTAAGACAGTTGCAAAGCAGCCAATTGGCCTCAAGATTTTCGAACTGTTTTGTATTTTGGCTTCTTTCTTGGAATGTTTTAAGGTAAATTGATTTTAATAATAATTTGCAATTAACAACCAACATAAAGGTTTTAATTATAGATCATATACTATAATAAATTAAAATAAAACGAACTTTTTTATTGCGTTGAAAAGTTAAAAATTCTTTTGGTCTGTTCTTTGCAATGCATTGCATCGAATATTTTTTTTTTTTTAAATTTATTATAATAATAATGTAAACTATCATATATCTAAAAGTAATTTTTTCACTACTAGTCTGTTTTATATAAATGAATTCTATCATCTTTTTTTTTCTCTATTGAGTCATAACATAATAATACTGGACACGAAACAATTCTTGAATCAAGTGCTTCCGAAATTCCATCACCAAGTTCGTAAGTCCACTGAAAAGCTTAAGATTGATGCACTCTTCTTTTTTAAAAGACTTCTTAACTACCTTAAAGTGTAAGACAAAAATTGGAGATCATAACTCACAGGCGAATTTGTCTTCCCAAAGCCCAATCTCGTTTGATGTAATAGCACAATTACCACATCTTATCCCATTCGACATTTTATTATAGGCCATTACTCGTAAGGCCCTGAGCCTCATTGTTCTATTAAAGCCTGCCTCAAATATCTATATCTATAATCATATCTGTGAACCTTATTTCAGGACGCAATACCCACAATAAAATATAAGAAGACTCTTCCCTATTCCATCTCTTAATGCGGTCATTTGTAGTTCTATTGCAAAAACCTATTGATCATCACAAAGGACTGAAGCTCGAGGAAATGGGATATTTGTCCGTTTTGTGCCCTTACTTTCTTGTCCAGTTTTTTATCCTGTAAAAATAAAGTGCCTTTCCTCGTGGGAACTGCTTTCACAAAGAAGAAGAGATAAAACTACGTATTGGATCGGGCGGATTTATGGTTATTTTAGGGCTACATCTGTTTTAATAAGTTTCTTTGTATCTAAATCTGTAGTTGAAATAACATTTCGAAAGGAAAAAAAAGTAACAGGCAGCATATAGCTATTTAGAACTGTTTCGATAGTGTATGTGTAATACTCAGGTTGTTTAGAGTTTCTATTTTGATGAAAAATGGCCAATCAGATTTAAGCGACGACCAGAAGTCTATATTGAGCAAAGAAAAGAAGATTATGAATCTTGTTTTTGGCGTTTCTACGGTAGCTTAGTCCCAGTTTAGATTAGATTAATAACTCTTAGAAACTGCGCATAGAATATAAGCGCATGTTTTCCAACTAAGGTCGAATAACGAAGTGAAATCTAAAAGTAATTAAATCACTTCTAATTATCTTACCAAAACTTTAAGAACGCTATGTTATATTGAAAATGAAAATTCCTTTACTATTACATAAGGCCTATGAAAATATAAATTCACTATAATTTTCTGGATAAGAATCATCTTTATTCAAACAATTATAATCAGTTCTGCAGTTTAGTAAGAAGTTTAATAAAATACGTTTTATATTCTTGTTGTTTCAAAACCCTTTAACCTTCGTCATATCACACATATTCAAAAATACAGCAACATTAAAAAGTATTCATGCAAATTAGATTTATTTAGTCATATAGAAGACAGAAAAGATTCTGTGAGGTATGTTTTGATGAGCATTTGGGATCAATTGTGTAAATTTTACTGTCATGAAGGAATATTACTATCACAAAAATTCCTTTTCAAATCTAAAGTCTCATTGAGATAAAATTTTAATGCGAAATTGGAAAACCAAATTGTACCTCTTTATGCTACTTATAAAAATGCATGATTTTTTTCATTCGATTTATATATCATTCGACTATATGGGTTAAATCATTTAATAATTTCTTGAAAGTTATGGTATCTATCATATAAAATTTCAATAAATGTAACAGATTTATTTAGTTTTATACCAGATGTTCTTTATTTAGTTTTATACCAGATGTT
>BMAW01038946.1:341008-424555 GCA_019974015.1 Nephila pilipes
TTTAGTTTTATACCAGATGTTCTTTATTTAGTTTTATACCAGATGTTGAAAAACGTAAAGATTTAAACATGAAAAAACTGTGAATTAATGTAAAAAAAAGTTTATTTTCGTGACATATGGAGGTTTATTTTTCAGCTAAAAACCAATAGCGCCTTCAAAATTAAATTGCAAATGCAGTAAAAAGAAGTGTATTTGTCCAAACATAAAGAAGAATATATCTCAGTAATTTGACAGCGAGATAGCGGCTCAAATACCACACCATTACAAAAAGTAACGTGAACTTTAAAATTCGACACATTAAAACACTTCGGGAAAAAATTAATACAAAAATTATTCGATAAAGAATGAGAGTTTTTGGACATAGATTATCTATTTTTAGTGAACTGAAAGAACGGGGTTTTCTCAACGCAACTTCTGAAGTGGACATCTGTCGGTTATCTTGAAGAAGAAATCCAAAAAGAATCTCGATACAAGAACAACTTTTTCAGATAGTTTTTCCCTCCTGTTATTGTCGCTGCATTCAGTTTGAAAACGGGATCGACAGCAACAGCTGCTACATCTAATCGCCTCCAACGCCACGCGGTTGGTTTTTCCCTTTTTTCTCCACTTTTTTTCTTGAAGGGCAAAATCGACAGTAAAAGAGATATAAAGAATGATTGTGACAATCAAATTGCAACTCATCATCAAAGAGGTGTAAATGAAAGAGGACATTTTTATTTCAATTGAATTTGCCACTGGGAAGTTTCGGGAGATGTTTTGCTTTTATCGTTGATATGCGGTAGCGGATGTTTAAAATCAAACTTATTTGCAATTCAATATCCAAGCAGACAAGTACTTTATTATGTGTTAACTGTTACGTAATAAGAAGAATCATACATTGTTATAAAAATATGAGAAAATTTTACTTCTGGAAATTATTGCCCAAGACCCTTTCTAGAGGAGATTTCAGTTTTTGCGTAATAAATCCCCAATGTGCATTAAGAAAATTATGAATACCAGTAAATTTTTATCAGGCAAATTACTACATTGAGATTGAATTATTGTATTTTATAAAATTTTCACAATTAGTTAAGAAATTTAGGAAGCAATTAATCCCGTTAGTAAAATGTAACTGGTCAAAGAACTCTATTTTGAAAGTGTTTGAGTCCTGTTTCAAATTTAATAATTCATTTATTTATTTGTAGAAATGTCACACACGGATCGGTAAGTAGTATGCATTCTTTTCTAAGAAGTTGAACCTCGTTTAGTCGGATCAGTTGAGAATAAACCTGTTTCGGGATATCAAAAATACCGGTTAATCAAAGGAAATCAGTCCGTTAAAATGAAACAAAATAATATATACAGATAACTAACTCTGAAAACGGCGTTTATGAAGAATGGAAAGAATGAAATAAAATAAAACATACAGAAAACAATGTTTGAAACGGAACAAATGGAGTATGAATCCTACTTACAGATGATAAATAAGCATACTGTAGGTTCATTAGAAGGGAGCTTAAAGTTGTTTTATTGCATATTCCATTTAGACAATGTAGCATCGTATGTTATTTATCACCCTTAATGAGAGGCGTAATTAAGTATTGGTTCACTTCTCATAGAATATTTGTAAAATCCTTCTACCTCCTTTTGTCTTTCATACATTTATAACTATCAGAAAAATTCATTAATCAAAATAACTTTTGAAAATATGGAGATGAAAAAGATATATGCTATAAGAGAAACTTGTAAATTACGTCTCATTTGAAACAGATAAATGCTAAAAAAGAAACTTGTAAATTACTTCTCTTTTTAAATGAAGAGATACTTGCGAATTGATCCAGGATATCCTGAAATACTTGTTAAAGTTTCTCCAATGTATCTGATAAGCAAGTGGACCATGGCAGCCTTATGGCCAATGTCACGAACAGTCGGATGTCGTTTCCATCGAGTTGTTAATTTGTGCACTTGTACCATTAAAGATTATTGTGTAGCTTGGACAATGCTCATTAAATGTGGTCAAGTCCTCACGTTGGTATGGTATGGAAGATTGGAGAGTGAGGTACGAGCCCAGGTGTCATTCCTCGTCACTTGACCAAGGTTTGAAATTACGCAGTCTATCACTTATAGCTCTCATGTTTCCTTTATGTGTGTCAATAATAAAAAATAAATTCCAACTATCTTCTGCAAATATAACTCATCCTGGGTTTGTTCAATATAAAGTTGATTTTCAGTAGGTATATTTTAATTTTATTTAATTTGCCCATGACTTTTTTGTTGAAGTAGATTTCTGATATTCCGGACCGACTCTGGTTCCAATTAATTCGAGTCAACAAGATAATATTGTACATTTAATCAAATTTAATGTACCTTATCATTCAAACTGAACAATTTTTGTTGCAACATGTATATAAGCGCCGAGTATACGTAACATTTCCTTTCTGGAGTTTTCAAAATGATCAAGCCTTATATAAACTATCTGTAATTTCATAGTAACATCTACCACGAGCAGCTACTTTATTTTAATAAATGGCTCCACTAGAGCTGACATACTGTTCCCTCGACAATCTCATAATAGCCTTTCTGGAGCAAACCCTACAACAGAATCTAAATTTAACGTTGCCCATCAAATCCGAAACTTTCATTCATGGCTTACAAAACAAATTACCTTCCACAGAAGCCGGTGCGAAGGCATCGATTCTGTAACGACTTAATAATAAACCCACCTCCGCGAGTTGCGAGGTGTCCCGAACACTTTTCAATAGACCCTTTGTCAAACTCGCCATCGACAGATAATACCCTAATGTAATTTTAAAACGGTTCGAGCCAATTATCTACCCTGGAGATTCCAGTCCGGCATCCATTATGCGATTCTTTAATTAGCTGCCGTCGAATCTGTGCATTCGGAAGTTTGTTTACCCAAACTCGTTGGATCTGTCCATTAAATGACATACTTCGCAAAAGCACTTCGCGAGAAATTGAGTTCTGATTTAAAATGGGTATTACCGGTCGAGATGCTGATTGCCGATTTATTGAGGTCTTTCTCACTCTTCCTTCTGCTTGTCATTTGCTGAAATGGAAAATTATTGGAAGTGTACAGGTTGGCTAAACTAGCCAGAGGCGAGTATAGGTGACCAGAGTGGGGGTAATAAAGTTCCGTTTCCGTTTTGAGCTTTTCCGGTATCCAAATAGTTTCGTTTCCGGGAGGAATAATTCAAATATTGAGGATTAGAGATGAATTTCTGTTACGTGTGGTAGCGGTGACAAAATGAAATGAGTAGTGTCGTAATTTCACTGTCATATAATACTCTCAGGCTTATTTTCTACTTTGAATTTGAAGCACATTAGGCAAAATGTGTGAATTATTTTGCATACACACATATATACATATATATATTCATTTACATATGTAATTTTTTAGTACTTTTTTTTTTTCATTTAAAGTAATGCTGAATCAATGGTTATGAAAATTGAAATTTCTCAAAATGCTTAAATTTTTTGCTCTTTTATTTAGTCCATTAAAAACATTTTTGCTAACTATAATTTAATATTTGAGAAACCCTATTCATATGCATTTATAGTTATTCAACTAATTAATATGTTTTTATTTACAAAATTAACATTTTTGAACGTGAAATCGAGTTGAAACTTTTTGACTATTACCTCGATTCCTGTTATGTGACCTGTCTTTTGTTGTTGTAAAAATAGAATGACCGTGAGTATATATATTTCTACCTGGCACAAAGGACCAAAAACTGCAACCTTAACAACGTTATATCTCGTAATTTTGAATAACATTCAAATCACGAGATCTATGATTGAGATAAAACCCCATACTCCACATCTATGTCCTGCCATGGCGAAAACTTTGATTCCCGACTTATTTTACACGGAATAGTTCTCTGCGCGATGACTGTTTTTGTGGAATCATCATTTGAAGTATACTATTTTTTTATTGTTTATTAATTTGTGGATATATTCCCGACTTATTATTCCTCTACACGACTTAAGGATCTGCTAAACGCAGGTAACGCACATCGTAATTATGGACAATAGCCAGGTGACGAGGTCGACATCTGAGTTAGTATCCTATACTTTGTATTTCCACCACAACACTGGAATCTTTTGAGCCTTGAAACTTAAACGTGCATTAGTGTATCTCCCCGAAAAGTCTTTAGATAAAATAAGATGAGAAAACTCTTTTTCAACTTTTTGTTTATTAGTTTGTTGAATGTTTCCGATTTCTCATTTCTCAGCCTGACTCAAAGGTTTGTCAGACACAACAAACACGTCGCGTACTGATGGGGTCTACACCTGAACTAGCATTTCAGGCATTGTGTCTATATTGCGTCAACGAGAAATGTTAGTCTTTGCACATTTAATGTGCATTAGCCATATATTAAATCTAACGGAATCTTAAATCCTAATGCTCCTGTCTACCACCCATTTTGATTTCGTGGATGTACCTCCGATTTTTAAAAATATTTTTACCCCTATTTTAATGATTCGCTTGTGAGTTTTCCGGTCTTTGAAATATTTTAAAATATTACACATTTTTTTTTCGTCTTCTTAACTCCAGATATTTGTTTGTATCAAGATATTAATATTTTACTATGTTCAAAAAATTGTTATACATCAGATTTTCCTTCCAATAATATTGAATGGCGATGATAAAGTAAGAAATTATACAAATGGAATAAAACGTTTACAAAAACAGCTATACCTCTAAATGAATTGAAGAAAAAATCAAATATTTTACGTGGCAGGAGATAGGATGTTCCAGAGCATTATTTTCTTTAAGTGCATGTTTTTAATTTAATACAAATTTGGTGTGTATTTCAGAATCTTAATGTTCACAGACTATTCTCGTATCCTTTCTGTCATGACCCGTACATTTTCAAACAATAGTTAACTGTCCAGTTATAGCCGTGTTGCTCCTAGTGCGACGTTAATAAAACCAAACGATCAAACAAAACAAACTGTCCAGTTTTGCATATTATAATTGACTATCCAGTGTTTCATCATAATTGTCCCATATTATTTAATCTATCTGTGTCAAACTTTAATGACTTGGTGGGGAAAATTTGTAACTACAATTGTTTGTGTTGTTATACAAACTGAATTTTGATTCAATAATTAAGATTTTATCAACTATATTTTACATTTTATATCTTAGTGTGTTTTTTCTTAATGTGTTTTTTTTTAAACGTGTTTCAAAAATTTAAACAAATGTTTAACGAGCAATATAGCCAAATTTAATTCTACTTCATAAATTCCAACAATCATACAGCAGAATCTGGTAATAATAAATTAATTAGCCCCCAAGGGGACTATTGTCTTCTATTCCCTATAAATGCTGTACCTCACCACTTTTCAGAAACTTATCTTATTTTTGCGTAAATTTTTGATGGCTATTTACACCAATACCGAATTTAATTTTCAAAAATACATCAAAATAAATTTCTTCTGAATTTTTTATTGGATTGAAATAAAATATATGCAATTTATGTCTGTTACCTGCTTTCACTACTAATGAATTCAATTTTCAAACTTGTGTCGTAATAAATCCCCCCCTTCATTTTTTTATTAGATAGAATTGAAAAAAAATATGAAATTAAGTATTTTATTTACTTATTGATTTATGTATTACCTTAAATCATATGTAAACTGGAATTAAGATATGACTGAGAATAAATAACATTATTCAGAATTTTAAGCTATAAGGCTCCTTTTTTTTTTTTTTTTTTTTTTTTTGCCTCAAGAATTTCAAATTACGTCTTTTTAGTTTGACTTCCTTCTTGGAATGTTTAGGTCAAATGATTTTAATATTGATTCAGTATTATTTGCCACCAGAGAGGCAGGTTTTAGGTTGATTACTTTTGTCATACCAGATCACAGTTCAATTTCTTATCGTTTGCTTCAATTTTAATTACATTTAGCTTAAATATATTTAATTTAATAAATTATTGTTTGTTTTAATTTTAATTACATATAGCTGGTATAATATTCGATTTAATAATTTATCTTTTACTTTAATTTTAATTACATGTAGCTGACATAATATTCAATTTATAATTCATTGTTTGCGTTAATTTTAATTATATGCAGCTGATATAATATTCAAATTAATAATTCATCGTTTCCTTTCATTTTAATATCGAAAAGTTTACTATTGTCCATTTCTCAATATTTCAAAGTTTACTTTAATTCTTGTATTTAATTGAGTAATTTAATAGTAATTATAAGAAAAGCGCTCTTTTGCTGCACTCCTATCAGCAAGGCAAAAAGAGACATTTTCCTCTGGCTAGTTGCCTAGGCATTTTAATTTCTGCAGTCATTGTTGCAGATAGCCACCACCTACTCCTCCAATATCATCTTGATAATTCGAAGAGAAATATTCAGAATGTTATATGTAAAGAAAGTTGCTTTTCCAGCTGTTACTGCAAATCATATACATCTCCTGGTGGAAGGGAGTTTAGCGGGAACAGTTTTCCATTTAATGTCATCGGCTATATCGAATTGAGTGGCGGCTCTTGTCGTTACGTGCGCCTAGGCCTAAATAACGTTAGTTGTGATTTATATGAGATAGTCTTGGTTAGACACCCAGAGGCAAGTGTTTTGCGTTGAAGTCATATGCAATCAGTAGCTCTAGGATGTGCTGCCATCTAGTGTTTAAGTCGTTAAATGATTTTCGACCCCCATGGAGAGAAAGAAAGTTTTTGATCTTGCTTGTGAATAGCTGTTTCTCACCCTGTTCCAGTGAATCCTAAGAAAAGTTGACTGGTCGCCTTTTGCTGCGCTTTTCTCAACTAAACTGAAAGAAGTATCTGTGGTGGTGGTGTTGAAGACTACCACTGCACTATAATTCAGAAATGCTTAGTTATAATTTCTTCACAATTTTTTCTAGATGGTTTAGAATAATTTCTATATCAGAATGCATGTTGGGGTATTTATGTTTAATTTGTTGGATTGGACTGATGATCTAATTATCATCAGTTGATCATTAAATAAACAACATATAACAATGTTTATGAAAAAAATCTTTAATTTTGAAATATAAAATATGTTGAATCAAATAAAAATGTATAAATAACTTAATAATCGTTATCAGTTTAAAAGTGTACTCTTGTAAAGCAGAAAATAGTTTAAAACCTACTTCACAGTTATACAAACAAAACCCAGAATTATGCGTTTCTGCAGAGAGGTTTAGCATAATTAATTACATCTTAATTACGCAATTAAAAGAGAATAAGACAAAAAAAATACCTACAACATCCTCAGATTATTTCCTGCAAAATATAGATTATGGAATGATGCGAAAAAAGTAATATTAAATACATTTATTGAAATACGTTTGAAGCACAAGATGTTAACATCTTAGATACAGGGAATTCTCATAACAATCCAGAGCACCTGAAATTTTTAATGTAGATATCACGCAATTTTAGCTCAGCCTGTGAGTGCATTTATATATAGTCCATATGATACCCATACCCTTTTTAGTCAATTATACTCTTAATATGTAATTTTTCCTTCAGTGATATTTATGATGGGTCATTATCGAAATGTAATTGTAAGTACTTTTATACTATTGTAAATTGATTTGAAAACTCTCCCAAGTCCTCTGTAGCCTAGTGGCTTTGGTTACGGAATCGTAACTAGAGTTGTTTTCGTCGAATTGGGATTTCGAACCCTGATGCCACTAAAAACCCGCCGAGTTGCCAGATTGATGGCCGTTAAATCAGCACTAGGTCTCAAGTCCTTCCTTTGGTATGGCGTGGAAGCTTGGAGAGGAAGTTCCAGCTCTGATGTTGTTCTCGTCACTTCAGCTATGCTCAAAATTACGTGGTCCATCACCAAGTGCTCTAATTGTTCCTTATCTATGTAACGTTAATACAATCACACTATTAAACTCTCCAAAATTCTAAAATAATTTAAGCAGATACTTTAGTATCAAATAAATAATCAAGAATTTTCTTTAAAAATAATTATAAAGAAATTAACTATTTTTTAATCTAGATAAATTATTATTTTTTTTTTAACTTTAATGTTAATAGATATCGCAAAATTGCAGAAATAATCATTCTTTGTTTTTATAAAATGTATACATTTTGTTTGTACGATAGAATAAAAAGAGTGATAAAAACTATAATTTTAAGCCTAGAGCTAAGGAAAAAAAGTCATTTTTTTTCCCCCAATGTAGAAAGAACAATGAATTTTTTGAAATATTTCTTGAATATTTACACATAAGACGTGCAAAAAAAACCTTCCAATAACTAAATTACGACAAAAAAAGAATACATTTAAATTACCAAGAAAAAAGCAAAAAAAGAACACAAAAGAATATTTTGATCATATATTTTCCAAAATATTATTTTTACTCCAAAGTTCTGTGCATTCGTTTTTCAGAAGAGAGTAATTTATCATAGCTCGGTAGATTTTTTTGTAACCTTTCCTCTGTTTCTCTTGCAGGAAAAAAAGCCGCAATTACAAATTCATATAAAAAAGTCGAAAATAAGATAAAAAGGCTTAGAGATTAAATGCATTAAGTTTTAAAAAGTTAAAGTGTGTAGTAAATTTGAAAATAAAAACGATAAAAAAAATTCTCTCTTTCTCATACGAAATTAATTTTATTGCGTTACTCCTAAATAAGAGTCGATGATAAATTTGAACGTGCTTTACATTGCTTTGGTATAATAATTATAAATTATTTTAAACCTAACGTTAATGTTTACCGTTAACGTAATGTGAGTTTTTTTTTTTTTTTTTTTTTTTTTTTTTGTACAGCGACTCAATTAAGAGTGAACGAAGTAAATCATCTTTTTTGAATAGCATAATATATCTTCTTTTCAGTCTGAAAAAATCGTCAAAATAAATTTAATACACAAAATACTGCTGAAAAAACTGAGACAGAAAAAAAATAGATACCTTACTATCAACACTAAAAATTTTATATACAGTCGGACTGAGGTAACACGCGGTTTGCTAACCCGCGAATCCGTTTAACTCGCAGTTTTTCGTGGTTCAGATTCAGATTAATCATTTTTTTAGATAACGTCAGTACTTCTTATGGAGAGCAATCATTAAAACATTTTTCCATTATAAATTTTTCTATTATTCTATTTTATATAATATTACTTAAGCATTCCATAGAGCTTCAGTTCGCAAAACGGCCGCGATTGGCTAGTGGTCATGGTCGCTGATTGGCGGCCGGAGTTTTGTTGAATCATTGGTTCGGGTGCTGATGCCACCACAGACTCGCCGAGTAACGGGGTTGATGCACGTTAAATCTATCAGGATCCCAAGTCCTCTCAAAGAGCGTGGTGTGGAAGTTTAGAGGGAGGTATCAACTCAGGTGTCGCCCTCGTCCCTGAACGAGGCTCAAAATTGATCTTCGTTTTGCTACTAGTACGACGTGAATATAACCAATCAATATGCAATTGCGAAATTATACTCCAAATCAGATAAATTAGAAACATGAGAAAAAAAAAAGAATTATAATGGTTCTTAAGCTTTAAAAGTAAGCCAAAAGAAGCATTCTGGTTGAGTAGGAATCTTTTAAGAAATCAGAATCCACAATTTCCTTGATCGTGTAGTGCAGACAATGACTTTCGTCGCAAAAGAGAAAAGATAAAAATCCGACTAAGCGGAGATGAACATAAGTCAGTCTTTGAGGCACATATTTTGTAAATTTGAGGCTGAGAGAAGATCGATCATTTAATAATTTTTATTTCTCTCTTTCTTTTTGATCCAAATGTATGGAATGGATATAAACTACTTTTCCCGCAAAGTAAAATTCTTCCTTTTGGGAATTTTTTTCTAAGAAATTGTTTTCAAGATCTTCAGTCAATGTTCAATCAATTTTATTGGTGAAATTTTAAGGGTTCTAAATATATTTTCTTAACTGAATGATTTCTGCGGTAAATAAAAATAATTTTGAAAGAACGTAAATGTAATGTTTAAAATTCATTTCGATGTTGGAATTTATATTGCATCTAAATTTATATTAATATTGTAACTCATAGAATTTATATCAGAACTGTGATTTGATTAAATTAATACAGTAATTTTTAGTTGCTATTTCAAGTACTTAAGTATTATAAAGAAATTTTTGTGTTGATAAGTAAAAGTGCATAGACATATGAATTCAATTTTTCTTTTCAACAATTAATTTGGATTCTTGTGATCAATCTGACAACACATGAACCTATATTATTTGTAGAAATTTCCCAGGTATCCAGTGACACCAGGTTATGAATATAATAATCCAATCACTTTGCTGAACCTTTATGAACCTGACAGAACATGTTATATATAACGGTGATTGATATTCCTAAATAAACAAGGAAAATTTAATATAGTTCTTATATTGGATTGTCTGCCGTAAAAGTTTAACCGGTATATATAACCTCTTCTCATAAAATATACAAAACCGATCCAGGAAAATTAATTTCAAGAAACAAAAACAAAAAAATATGAATTAGTATATATAAAATGTTCTGTTAAAACTTATAATATATATATATATATATAAACATTTTATTCATCACATTTGATCACTTATGAAATACGCATTTCAGAAATTGAACCTTGATTTTTAAAACAAGTACTTCTGTAAAATATTAATAAGCAAATTTTTGTTTCAATTTCTTAGAAGTGTTATTCACAATTATGTGCTTGGGTTTAGTTGTACTAGTGCGAATTAATGTATTACAAGGTTTTTTTGTCTATCTATAGTACGAAAAACGGTTAAAAAATATTTAAAAGCCATATCTAAATGAGTATATATTTTCAAAAAATAGCTGTTGATCAAAATCCTCATTTTATCCACAAATGTCTCAGACATATTATGTTTAAACAGCCAGAAAAAAAAATTTCAAAACTTTATGTTCGTTACTTTAAAAGCCTTAGCATTTTAAGTACGTAACTGTCATGAAAAATAAATGGTTGAGGAAAAAAAAGTTTCGAAGGTGAAGGAAATAATTTGGCACATTGTTAAAGAAACTAATTCGCTAAGTACAGGAAGTGATTAATAAATACAGGAGGAGTAGGAATTTTAAGATTTTCAAATATTTTGTAAACATTTTAATTTTTAGAATTGCATCAACAATGCATCAAAGTTTTCATTTGGAATCACTTTCTTGAATTAAACTGCATTGCATACTAAAACATAATTTTTAAATGAATATGTAGTTAATATTATGCAATGGGGGTGGAGTCATCATAGAGTAGTGAAATGTAATAAAAATAACAGATACACTCTTATGTTGTTCCCTTTGTTCATATACATATATACACACCCCTTGTTCTTTTTGTAGCAAACTATTTTCTATCTTGCCATGTTTCTCTACAATTCGCCAAGGTGTAACCGTTATTTACTGTATCAACTTTCCTTAATATAATTTCTTACTTCGAAAACATTCTAAAGAAATAATCTCTTACTATGCAAATGTAAAAAAGCAAAGTAATATCTAACATTTATCTAACCATACACAAAAAAATGTAGTTAATATTAAGAGTAATTTATGTGCTTAAATCAATCCATCAGAACCTTCACATTCTTTGTCAGGTTTCAATTATAAATATATTTCAACTGGTGACGGAGATTTAAAAAATTTCAAAAAGCAATATTATTCTAATAACTTGAAGTTCTGAATTCTTGTGTGATGTGCCGGATTTAATTTAATAGCTTCATGAAGAGCATTCTGAGAATTAATTGAAAAATGCCTACCTGCATAAGAAATATACTAACCGTAATTAATTAAATGATTAATCCATTATTTATTAATGTCGCCTATAGAAGCAACAGGAAAATATTGGGGACGGGTATAGTAATTTGGAAACGTGGACATGAGACGAGGATACCAAGTAATTTGACACACTTTCTCCGAACTTGTACATCATTCCAACGTTTAAGACAAGACATATTTATCGTGCATCAGCCTCACTACATGACAAATATGCAGTGATGTCAGAACTCGGATGAAACACAGTTGGCAGCGAGATCGCAACCTTGACCACTCGGCTACTATGGCTTCCATTCATGGTTTAAAAAATATTTGAATATTTTCGCAAAGTACATAGAAGTTCACTAAGTGAATAATTATTTTAGCAGAAAATAATGCATTGATGTTAGAATTTTGTAACAATTTCCCTTCATTATTTTGCTCTTGCATCATATCTTATTTGAAGATATAAGGCAATAAATAGTGATTCCGATTAAAGATACGTAACGACAAACCAAAATATTTTATAAACAGTCACTGATGGATATATATATATATATATATATATATATATATAACTACAGTTGCTCTGTCTCGAATCCCAAATTAATTTATCAATTCTAAATAAGATTTAACTAATAATTTTTTAGCTTACCAATTCAGTTGCTTAATTCAATAATTTCGTACAAACAGCTGACTCATATCTTAATAGTTCAAATAGTCTTCGTTTCAATTCATAGAACTAATTAAAAAGTTTTCTTGCAAATTATGTATCTCTATCAGCAAATCGTTATCCTCTATCTCCCTTTATTTTCCTTTCAATCTACTATATTTATATATCATTATATCTAATTGACTTCATTCCTATCTTCATCTAATTTGTCTAATCACGTTTCATCTTGGTTGGGAAAAAGTCGTAATTTCACTCAATTCAAATGATGATGAAGTCGCATAGTAAAGACAAAATCGTGAATATCCTACGTCACAGTTTACTAAATAATATTTCGCGTATGATAACAGACGATAATGAATTTCTTAAAGAGTCACAAATGATTGGAGATCAAATTATGAGGTTACAAAATATGTAATGAGGTTTCCGCAAAACCAAACGTTCCAAAAAGTGATATAGGAGATAAGAAAATTATTCCTATCTTTCCCACCACACTTATTCACAGCATATAAGACACAGTTGAAGATATTGTAAATTTACTAATTAAATATGATGAAAAATTAACCTTTAAACTTGACGAATCAACTAACTTAAGTAACAAGGCCATTTTCTTTCGTTTTATGAGAGTTGAATGTCTCACAGAGTTGAAGGTAAAACTAATTACTTTGGGCACTAAACTGAATGTGGTGCTGTAATTATTTTTCAACAACCTAATAACTACTTCCCAAAATAAAGATGTAATGAAGCAACACGGAAATGGAAGATAGACGATGCACTGAGTTACTTACAGATGAAGAAGTAATTATCATCATATATCTCTCAGATTGTGTCAAAAAAGTTAAAAATAAGAGTACACACACAGATATATATATATATATATATATATATATATATATATATATATATATATATATATATATATATTATATAATTATTCTGTATAAACATGTAAAAAATTCTAATAATAAATTATAAAACTATAGCAAATAATTAACCATATATAAAATGGAAAATTATAGTTAGTAAGAAATGCTATAAACTACTAAATTAATAAGTAAACTTATGGTAATTAAGTACACTAATTCAATAAAAGTAAGTCAATGAAGCTAATACAAATATATTTAAAGAAAAATTATAGAGCTGAAAATGTCCAGAAGGAAAATAAAATCTTGAAATTACTGTAAGTAGAACGTTAAACAAAATACACAAGAATAAATAATCAACAAGTATGTAATCCAATAATAAATTATCCAACTAAGTCTTTCTGAAATTCAAGTAAATTTCATATGTAATAACTTAACACTTAAACCTACAACGAAAAATCAAGTCAAAATTAGAGATAAATTATTCAAAATGCTGTTTGAATCTGAGAACACATATTTATTATAGTATTTTAATTCCAACTCTTCACACTCAGCAGAATTACATTTTAATAAACGAGGGGGGGGGGAAACCAAATGCAAGAAAAACTCCTCATTCAAAAAAGTAATTTAACCAAAGAAATAAAAGGAGGAAAAAACAAAATAATCGAAATTCATTCAAGCCAAGTTAAAAAAAAATCCATCAGAAGTAAATTATTTGTTTTTATAGATAAACTAAAATATTTATATTTATACATATGTGTACACTTTCTTAAAATCTCGAAAATGTAAAAAGATATATAAAATTCTTTCCTACTTCAAACGCACGCGATCTATTTATCCTGTATGGCACATGTTTCCTTGTTACCTCCAATCTACTTGATTGATTTAATAAATAAAGATTAAAATTACGAATCCTACAAATTTTATATTTACTGAACGAAAACTGTTACGTGCCAATAAATCTGATATCATATACTTAAATATATATAATTTCGAGAATACTGTTACGTACATCGTCAACAAACTGAAGATATATTTTTCCTTAAATGTAGCATATGGATAACATCTATTTTACTAATTCATTGCTAAGTGTATAGCCTTTCCTTAAATCTCTAATTCGTAAGAATTGCCAATTATTGCTGATTGTTTTCATTAACCTTATATTTAGAAACAACACGAGGCAATATAAACATTTCGTCACAGTTCTAAACAAATTCTGTTCACTGATGCACTTCGCTAAATTCCGCTGAAAACTTCGTTGTTATACGATTAGCTCATTAGGAATGAAAAGAAAAAACGTAAAATCAGGATCAAAAATAAACTAATTACAACGTGAGGTTAATAGTAATTTCAAATTTGCTTTGTCTTAAAACATGTCAAATATGTTCGATAGATTGTTTATTAATGTAGAAGCAACACTAGGGATATTGATGACATATTATAGAACTAATAATAAGAAAGAAGCCATCATAATGTTACTCTTCCTATAATTTACTAAAATGCAGATAACGAATAAATTTAAGTCATTTTATACAATCATGTGGGTAAAAGTATTTGATATCTTTAGTAAACTCCCTTTAAGTATAAGTATGAAATTTTCAACGTTAATATATATTTTTGAAATTGAATTTATTAATGATGGAACCTAGCGTGAAAGATTTCACCTAAGACATGCAAACAAACTTCATGCTTTATATATCAGAAAATACAATACAGTAAATATTCACTGAAAATATTAAAACCCCTTACCATATACGTGTAGTACAGCGTAAACTTGTTCAACTTTTAAAATCCAAAAGATCTCAAGTTCTTGTAATTCTTAACAACTTGTGAAGTTTCTTCTTTCCCTTAACTCCAAACGGTATTGAACACGCCTTACAAAGGCTGCGTTTCACATTTAGGTCGCAGCGCTTGGAACTTAGAGATTAAGTAAGATTAAAGCAGGTTCGATGAAAAGCGATGAAGTAATTCCGAATAATTAGGTTAGAGAATTAAGTGTTTCCTCTGCACTTAGGGTCTGAAAAGGGGAAAGATGAAGCCCTTGTTCAAATATTTACGTAGAAGCGAATGTTCTTTGCCACGCGTGTAAAAATGTTCGTCTCAAAGGAAACATGAAGCGAGTTTACCAAAGCGAATGAAAAGAGCAAATTGGTTTTTAGTCTGTGTTGTTCCTCTTTTAAAAAGAAGAAAGGAAATCTAAGTTTTTTTTAGGTGTGTGAGAAAAGAATGAGGATTGTTATCAAAGTCAACTTTGCAACAGTAATCAAGTATAGCTAATCTCGATTTCGAGAAATCTAAGGCCAAGAGAGAGTAAGTTGCTTCGAAATGGATAAAGCGAATCTCTAGAACCATTTTGAAGATTAAAGATGCGGGCTTTATCTTTTGTGTTCTTTGTTCACACATTATTTGTCACTTTTAAATAGAAGTTAAGCTTTAGCAATTGCTTAGCCGTTCTTGAAATCGCTTTGTTTCAGTAATGCTTTTTTTCTCTGCCCCCTATGCGTACCATTCAAAAATGGATCACTTAATTGAAAAACCTATAACAATTTATTCTCAATGAATTCAAAGTAATTAAAGTTCCTACTCACTCGTGTTTGAGAAAGTTAAATTAAAACTGTCGTGGATCAGAGCAGGCATTTCAACTCAAGTCTATCTGGAGGTTAATTTCGATAATATTTAATCATCATCCAATAATATCAAGAAAAAAAAACTCTTAGGCCAACTGCTGGCTACTCCTAATAGTTTTCCTACTGTTTTTAATGCTACTTTCACTACTCAATTTTTACTAAATCTAAATTCAGTTCTCAATCATATTTATATATATTTCTTTACAACCATTCATTACTCTTTTTATTTATAAATTTGTGTAATCACGCTTTATTCGGTTAAAAAAAAAAGCTGGAAATTTAAATTTAAAATCAGAATGATGTAAACCCAGATGTTACATCATTACTCATCAAGATATATGAATAGCGCAACATTAAACATTATTATAGTGTTTTGGAAAGAAAACACAAGAAAATTGTATCTTCTCAAAAATTATTTTTGCAGTTTCAGTAAATTTTATACATAAGTACTTCATATTTTCAAATAAAGAGGAAAATAAATAGCAAAAAAGAAAAATTTTGTTAATAGAACGTTTCAGTTAACTTGAGAATTTAGAGTATGTTACTGAATATCCAACTTTTAAAAATTAGTTTAAAATGTTAGATATGAATTGATAAAATCAAATGTTATACGTTAATATTTAAGAGAAATTACTGATTTCAATAAAAATATATTCTTCAGAAAGTATTTACATAAAATTGCATTTTATTACATGTTTTAAAAGTAAATAATAAAAATTACTATCATACGAAATATTGGCAATAAATCATTTATGTTGTTTCCGCCTTATGTCAAAGAATCCAATCATAATTTGGAACACATTTCCATACACAAAATTGTTCAAAGTATCATGAAAGTGTGTGAATTACATCCATTTATGATACAATATTCTCATAATTTAGAAACATTCTTAAACTGCACCATTTTTCAATGTTAACATATGCAGTTCAAAATCCTATTAGAAATACAGTATAGCAATTGAAACATGGAGCGTTTTACGCCATAGAAGACGATTTATTTTTATAGACATGAGTAATATAATAAAATACGCTGCTTGCTAAGAGATAAGGAAGTCAGAATTTAAAATTAATGCTTGAGTGTTATGTCAATGGAAAAAAAGGTTCCCCCAATTTTGGGTCCTATTATTTAACATTAAAACGCGTAGTATTTCAGATTGCAATACCATACATGATTTTTGCCACATCTAGCCCAATGAAGCAATGAATGTTTATTGCCATGTGCTACAAGAAGTAGTGTTTAAAGTTCCTGTCCATTCTTTGCGGATTGCAAAATAATCTCACTTTCCAATGCTTATTAGCTTTAAAAAAAATTCGGATAAAGTGATATGCCAACTATACATATGAAATATTTTCAATAATTTATATCGACTTGGATTTTCATTTTAGCTCATTTCAATTCATGTTCCTCTTTGGATGACATACAGCTCCGTTATCACCCTCGACACTTGTCCGAGGCTCAAACCTATGAGGTATTTCGCCAATAGCCCTCATGTTGCTTGGAAGCGCAACGTTAGTAAACAACCAATCAATTGGATGACATAAGTAAGGTAGCATCTTGGTTATGAAATGTCCCGCGTTTGAAAAACTATCCTAACAAATGCACAAATGTGTAATTGGCTGCCTTATCTAAAAATCCTACTTAAAGAAAACTCTCTGGGCTATTACAAGATTACTTAGGAACTAAGGGAATCCATTAAACTAGAAATGAACTTTCTTTAATGGATATCATTAAGGTTCCATTAAACTAATTAAAATTAAGGTCCTTTTTAGGTCATTTGCCATCAACAAAGCTTCTTTTTCAGAGCAGTGTTTTGTTTGCCCACTAGCTTGATAATGGGTGTTATTGCCTTAAAGTTTTGAAAGCAAAATTTGCTTGTTTGTTTTGAATATCATTTTGAAAGACTCGGATTTGCTTAATACATTTGTAGTACTTCCACGTCTGTGGCATGGGAATCTCGAGGTGGGAACTCAGGGTCCATTCAAAAGAAAGGTCCCGAAATTAATACCGTAAATCAGAGCTCCCAAAACTATTTGGGTCGTGGAACTCCAAAATTTGTTGCCAATGCTCGCGGAACCCTGAATATTTTTTTTAATTAACGACTTTTCAAAATTAATATCTAATATTAAATGAAACAAGTATTATTTTGGTATTTCAGATTTTATTGAATTAAGCAAAACTCAAAAAAAAAATCAATTCATCATAGAAATAATTAATAAAAATACAAGACATAAACTAAAATAAATGAAAAATCGTTTTTTTAATCAAATAAAATTTGTCTCGCGGAACCCTTAATTTTTTTGTGGAATCCGAGGGTTTCACGGAACCCACTTTGAGAACCACTGCTCAAAATAGAAGAAAGCTACACTTTTGTGGAAATAACTATTTTCAACCTAAGTATGATAATAAGAAAAAACATACAAATTATTAATAGCCTCAATATAGTATTAAAAATATACACCTTTCTGCAGAGGATATGATTAATTTGGAGTAATAATTATTTATTTAGACGTACTATTTTTATTTTTTTGGAAACAGTACGTGATTTAGAATGAAAATATCCTTAATCTACACACTGTAGAATATTTAATACTAAAAAATCATTTTTACAGGAAAGTATCGGTTAACACATGAAAAAATTTTGGAATAATTTTTGATACACGGTCTTTTTTGTCCGCATTTTATACGAAATGCTAGTTTTAAAGAAAAAAAATAAAACACGTATATAAATTAGACATACAAACATATTATGCGAGTTAAAATTTATTTAGGATAGTTTTTATCTTATTCATAGTCTTTCAAACGTCTTCTGAAGCTGTGAATACTGTTAAAATTTGTAGATTCTTAACATACAAAAATGTTTGAATTATTATTTGTAATAGCTTAATTTCTCCGACAGGCTGTTTCTAAGTGATCAGTAGGTTAAAGTAAAATATATAGTACCCTTAACGATCGGCATTTTCAGGTGCGCTAATGATTTCAATCTGGTGAGTTAGAATTTGGGATCCTGATAACCCTTTTGTCACTCGCTCAGTTGCTTTATTCCTTTGGGAAGAGTTTACGTACTTCATGTGTTTTCTGTTTTTGATTGCTATTAGTTATTAGCTATAGATGATTTTTGAGAAACAGCAGATTTTTCAAAAATGAGTTTTATTGTTTTTTTTGCTTTTCAGCCAATTTTTTTTTCCAAACAATGTATTGTTCAATATGACAGATATACGACGTGGAGCGCTATTTTAATTGTTCTGTTATGCATGTCAGAAAAACAGTGTGAATTTCGATGTTTTTTTTTCACTATTTTTATTATTATTTTGAAGGGTAAAAGTGTGTATACTTTATAGAAGTGAATAGATAAAAATTTAATTCTGTTACAAATTGAACGTTCAGTTTACAAGAATGATATTCGATTTGTAGTGCATGAATATCTTTATCTTCTTTCGAAGGAACTCAATTATTTTTTTTTGTATAAATCTTATTATATTATTACTATGCTCTAAAAAGGTCTTTTATTTTTATCTTTTTTATAAATAAAAGTCATTTATTTTAATATTTACATATTCTATTATAATATTTAAATTAAATTAATTAAAATACATTTAAATTAATTAATCATAATTATAGTTAATTAACGTTAATGTAACTGTACATATGGATGATAAAATTTATTTAGTTATATTTATATTTACAATTACATATTATGAAGATATTTATAAATATATATATCATTATAAATTATTACAATTAATAATATTTATTAATAAATTAAACACTGTAATTTGTTCCATTAATTATAATCTTTATATTATCGTTAAATGATGTTTAAATCTGTCATGTTGGCTATCATAATTTATTTTGTTTTTCTTTATTGTTCATTTTTGACGTCATTATGTGCATCTTAACTATTTATCTTCTTAATTTGTCGACTTATTTATAACTCGCCGAAATCCCAAGAGTTACACGGCACTTCACATTAGTTGACAATTCTCTTTCTGTGGGCTAGAGTTTGCGGTTTTGTAGTTCTTTCAACAGTGTAATTGATTATTTTTAGCTACATCTTACCCTGATCGTTTACAAGACATATTTGAATCCGCCTGAAATATGAGTGAAGAAATATCTTTGAGAAGTTAAGAGGAAATTTTATTTTCATATCAAGAGCATTTCATTATATATAGCTGAGTACTTGTAATACATTTAATCACACTCATTCTGTTCACAAATTTTTGTATTGTGCAACTTTAATTCAAAACACTAGTTGCGTATTTTATGTAAAGTGTAACGTAGTCAAGACGCAAGTTATCCTCGAATTTGTCCAAATGTATTTTATTTTATTTTATTACTACCAAAGAAAAACAACTTTTATTCTTATCACTTGTGTAAGTGTCATTGTCCCTTTCTTCTGCTGTCCAATAATCAATTATTCGTGTTTTTAATATTTATTTAAGACAGTGTTTCCCGAACCCTTTCGGCTAGCGGCATTCTTTTTGAACTAAGGAATTCCCACAGCACTACCATACAGAAAAACATGACTAATCATATTAAGTAAGTGATTAAAAATGTATTATATATATATAGAAAAATCATTGTCTAGATTTCAATGAAGGTAAACTACTTCCCAAGTTCTCCCTTGTTATGATATAGAAGTTAGGAGAGGGAGAGGACAGCTCACAAGTGTGGCTCTCACCTTTTGACTGAGATTTAAAAGGATGAGGTCCGTCACCAATAGCCCTCGTGTTTCTTCTCAGTGCGACGTTAATAAACTATCACATTCAATTCATTTTAAATATATCAATTTTCTTTATGGTTATAAGGTTGTATTATATATATTTCATAATGTAAAATACAAATAATATTCAATAAGGTATGTTATTTTACATTTATTGATATTGTGTTTCAGTATTGATATTGAATGATGAATAAACCTAGTTTATCTTTTTGTTTTAAAATCAATACAAATAAAAACAGAGAAGACGAAAAGCACTGGAAGGAGTCATATTTGTGAAATCCTTACAATATGTCAGCAATTATGTCTTGCCTAAATCAGCCACTGTTCTATGCGCTTGTCAACAAATATTCTGTCATCATTGGCATTTATGTAATTGCCGAATCGTCACTTATAACTTTGCACTCGTACCTTTCTTGCGAAGCTATATTTCAGGAGTGTCCAAAGGGTGGCTCTCGCAGGTGAGTGGTACGGTTCTTATTCAAATAAAATATCTGTATGAAATATGGTAAAGTAAAATTACATTATTCAAAAATATAAACAACAGGTGTACTTTTTCTGTCAACAATTTTTGTAAAGAAAATGCTTAAAAGTGAAAGTTTTCCTGTCGATGCTTTATGAATGTTCTTCATCTTAGCAGTTAGCTTCGAAGTTTGGTTCATAGTTTGTTCGGATAGTTCGCAGCAGCTCAGTTAAATGTTAAAACAGAACGAAAATAATTTTTAATCTAGATTTTGTTCTGCGGACGAAAAAGAATGATGGGGAATTTAGAAGAGAGAAACTCAAATCGTCTCCTCTTTCAAAGTTTATTTTATATTGGTTCCTCACAAAATGTATTCGTGATCACATAACCGAATATTTTCTTTATAAGAAAACGCTAATAAAGTAGTGCCAGTTTTTCAGGAGGGGGATGACAATATCATTATTTGCCCTATAAAAACGTTTACTACGGCCATTGTTAAGGTAATAATCACGTGATTGAAAACTGTCTAGGGTTAGGTAAGAGATGTCCCGCTAAAAGCGGGACAGTCCCGATTCTTAACAATTTATCCCGTGTCCAGCGGGGTAAATCCCGATAATCTTAAGAAAGTCCCGAATTTTAGAAGGAATGCAAGACAAGATAGGGAACGACGGGAGAACGGAAAGGGAATATATGGTGTTTGGCTTCCATGTAGTTATTTCATCAAGATATGAGTCTTCTATTATTTTTGTAAATTTTAAAATGTTAAACTTTATTAATAAAAATAATTATTGGGAACTGATTATCAGGAACTACTTATCAAAGTTCGCCTTGATCAGTTGCTAGAATGCGACCAGAATTGTTTCCACTTAACGAACAGTGGCGTTTTTCGAGAATGCACTAGAAGGGATGAAAACAATTTGTACATTTACACAGATTTTTTTTTTTTTTTTTTTTTTTTTTTTTTTTGGCGACATGTTCCGCTAGCGATCTGTCATCATTTGGAACATTGTTGGAAAGGAATTATATCTTATACAAAAATTGAAAACGGAGGGGAATTTTAGAGATGAGAAGGGTCAGGGTGTAAGGAGTTTGTTTGTTGGTTGGTTTGTTGAGAGTTTATTCGAAGTAACACCTTCGCATATTGAGTTTTGTAACAGTCTCTCATACGATACATACCGTACTGCGTGCTAGTGCTAATTAAACAAGTGATTTCAACAAATAAGCTATTCAGCTGATTTAGGTAAGTAATTTATTTAGGTACCAAAGGTAGGTATTTTTAGGAACCAAATTTTTAATCAAGAATCCCCCTCCATGTAGGGGGGGAGGGGAAACATTATATTCATAACATTCGAAATGCGTCTCGCTTTTCGAATGTTAAAATCTGGTCACCTTTGTCTAGGGGAAATTTTTTAAAAATAGTGTTATTTCGGGAAATGTTGCTATTTCCATCTGGCAATACTGAATAATCAATTCTTTCAAATATTCCTTTTTAATATGTGGCTTCCAAAGACAATATAGTTGGCCACCTTTGCTACATTTGAAACATTGAGAAAAATTTAAATGTATAGTATATTATCTTTATTTCTCTGATTCATTGAATAAGGTTTCTGCAGTAATTTTGATTATATCGTAACATTGCATTTAAAATCAAGCAAAAATGTTTTAAAAGCCTTCTAATTTCAAAAATACACTTTTTCTAAAGAGATTTTTACTTTTTTTTTGTTTGTAAAAAGCTATGTTTTGCCCATGTGTGTTATTATACTACACCTGGATTTTAATGGTTCAGAAACCTGTAGACTTAACATAAAATTTTATGAAAGGGATTTGTGGTACACTGATGATTTTAATCAAAACTATTGTAAATGAGAATGTTATCAATGCAGCATTTCTATTATGTTCGATTGCCATGTGGCTTAGACGTTTAGGTTCCCTTGGCATTTTGAAGCGATAGTTTAGACGATATGATAATAAGGTAGGATTTCTGAATCCTGCATTCAATTCCTCTGTTAAGCTGTTTGCGACAGTTGCATGTTCAGCTGCGTGGATTTAGGAGTTTGTAATTTCTATAGAATTCCTAGATTTTAATAAATCAAACGACATAATTGAGAATGTAGGCATTATAATTAATTAAAAACTATACATTCAAATTTCAAATGCTTATGAAAACAACAGCTTCGTATTAATTTATTTTAAATGTTTTCAGTTCATATATGCTAAAACAAAAACAAATAAAACTAGTATTGAAAAAATAACTACTTTATAAAGAACAATTTTATACACATTTAAAAAAATAATTATCTAATTATTCAATTGAATAATAGAATTAAAACAAAAGATAAAATATTGAAGTGGACTGTATAATTTAAACAGATATTAAAGTTTAAAATAAACAGTAATTATTAAATTGAATTTATTTGAAGCTAAAAATGTAGTAATTTCTGTCATAAAATGGAAACAATTTAGGCACACTTCACTCTTCATTGTGGAAACTAGTCGGAGGACCAATTTATACATTACCTAAGAATCTAGCTTCTTTGGTGGCCAATAACAAAATTCCAGAAAGCATGTTTTGAAACAGAAATTGTCTATATTCAATAATGAAGTCATATTTATAAATCGAATCAATATTAACTTATCGAATTTTTTTTCCAGTAATAAAGTGAAATGTATATTCTAAATAACTGAGGATAGTGACCTGTATTTATTTGCATGTCATTGAAAGTTTTTTTTAAATTTTAATCTGCACTTTAAATTAATGAGAAAATTTTTAGTTCTAAAAAACTTATTTTAAATATATTTAAAAATGTAATATAGTTTTATTATACTTCTCCAAATTTTTCAAAGATAAATCATTTCTTTTTTTTTAATTCTTGGTTTGTTATTTGAACTGAATAATTAAATTCATGAAATATAAGATCTTCAAACTAAAAGATTTAGGATTTAATAAAATAATTCAATACTATTCAGGGAAAGAAAGAAACAAGAACATATTCTCCAAATAAATGAGAAATATTTGAAGATATTTCATAAAATCTAAGCTAAAATGCTAAATTTTTGAAATAAATGTTTTGATGAAAAATATTTATGTTACAAAGATATATTCTTAATTTAAAATAGTTGGAGCTTGTTTCATATTGGCAGAAAACAAAACGGTTTGGCAATTTGCCCGCTAGTGTTCTTGGATTTATTCGATACGGTAGCATATATGGATCAAAATATCTTATTACTTTTGACAATTTCACATTGTAAAGGGAAAAAATAAATGGTTATATCTTGCATTTTTATTAGAACCCACAAACTACTCCTCGAAATAGTCAATAAATTTTATAGCTGATTACGAATAAAATATGCATAAATTTTGATACTGAAAGTATGCATTGGTCAAGTAATTCAGACCTGCTAAGAAACATACGAAATTTATTCGAGAAATTTAGTTTGATGATCTTAACTCAGTTAATAAATTAGCTATCTTACTAAACTCTAAACAGTCTTATTAAAGAGTTCTTTAGGAGAAAGATATTACAGGATTTTAGAATGTTGACATTTAAAATTCATACTGAAACTTTTATTCAAAAATAAAATTTTCTGAGGGAAATAATCTAATTCATTAAAAAATGTATAAATACATATATACATATATAATAATCCCGCTATAGTATCTCGTTCTTTTCTTAACTTTATTTCTATTTTAGGACATATCTTATTTTTGGCCCCGAACGAATTCATACCAATCAATTATCATGCGCTCATTACCTGCAACTGTCAACTTCGCTTAGCAAAATCGAATGTGTAGTATGAGGATTCTAAGCCTCTGTTACTGGCAACCTTCTCAGAATTTCTGGATTTCGGGTTTCTCTTTTTTTTTTTTTTTTTTTTTTGGAATATATATGCTGACCCTCGCCTATTTCTATGGCTCCTTATCGCCCAACGTCTTGTCATGTGCCATACTTTTGTTTTTCGTTCTGCTCCTCGTCATGTGGTATGCACTGTTTGTTCCATGTGTAACAACATGACAAGATCTACTTCAATGTCTGTAACGAGTTGATTATATCTTCTTGAATTAACTCTAATTTTTGCCAAAGAAAGACTATTTTATACTTACGGCGCTACATAATTCGATTGGAAATGGAAATTCCGTTACAAGAGGTCTATAGGATGTGTCATATATAATATATATATATATATATACATATATATATATATATATACATATGTGTGTATACATATATAAACACACACACTCATATATATATGTGTGGGTGGGTATGTGTGGGTGTGATTAATTTCCTTTTTAGTGCGTGTTTTTGCGCATTTCACTTGCTTCCTCATATCAGTCAATAAGTAACAATACTTTTGTCAAAAGTATGGTCAACCACATATTTTATTTCCCGAGTTTCTAAATTATTCTGTAAAATACCACTATGGCAAAATCTTACGAATTATAATTAAATAGCACCTGCATATAGATGACAATGATTTATTTTATGCAGATAATCTAAACAGGATAAAAATCACAAAAAGGCTTCTATTTACCGAACACATATGAAATGTATTCAGCCACATTTCATTTACGTTTATTTTATTTGCAAATTTGTAGCGAAAATGAATAAGTAACTGTATGCTCTCAACAATTATATATATATATATATATATATATATATATATATATATATATTTGTGCAAGTATATAAATAATTTATTTCCTAAATTAGGGAAGATTACCAAATCCCCTCAAACCTGATTTTATGCTACAAATGGGTACAACACGCAAATATATTCTAAAATCTCATAAGTATCTATAAAGTATACTGTTTGTAACACTGTAAAAATGAGATGAACAGGGATCGCAAAAAAGGTTTAATATAGAAAATTTAATTCAGAACCTCACAATATATCTGGAAATAGGTTTCCCGAAAAAAGTCAAAATTCATTTTTATGCGAGAACATTTTTAAATGTTTAATTTGCTTATATATTAAATATTACATATACAAAATTTTCAAAATGTACGCATAAAAATTATTCTTTATAGTCAAGAACATAGATATTCTTGTAAATAAATGGTTCAAAATAACTTTGAGGATGATAGCTCACACTTGTTCAGAGTTTAGATTTTTGCTGAAAGAATATAGTCGGTGATTAGTTTGTAGTAGGTGATTAGTTTGTAGTAGGTGATTAGCAGTTGTATGATTAACCACTGCTATATATCGATATAACTAGGCGTACAAGATCATAGCTCATTCTGGAATTTTAATTTTCTTTCGAAATTTGAATCAAATGCGAGAAAATGGATTTCCAATATGCTCCAATGTTTTTTACTGCAAATATGATATTTTAAGTCATAGAATCGGTTTCTACCTGGTCATCTTTAGGAATTGTTGCATAATTCGTAAATGAGAACATATTTTTTGTAACATGATACTCTAATAATTTGTGAGGCGTTTGATGTTTACTGTTTAAATTACTTTGATTTTTTTTTATTTACATTATGTATTTTAATTCATTTCTTTTATGTTCCATATCAAAACCTTGCAACAAAAACCGCACAAAAACGGAAGGCTTCAAAACATGTTTCACTGTATTTGCGATTTCTTGTAAAACCGGAAAGTAGCATTTCTGTAGTGCATTATTAGAGAACCAAACTTTCCGCACACACACAGATGAGAAATTCTCCCTTGTTACTTAATCTTCTACCATATACCATTACGGGATGCCAAACCCCAGCTGTGTAGAAACCTCACACAATGTATTTTAATATAATCCCATTAGGCAGAAGAGCTCGTAATAACCAGTGCTGTAATGAACTTTTCGGTTTTGACCCGTGTATAATACGAACCAAACTCAAACATGTGTGTCAGAGTAATTCGTAAAGCACGCCAAATTAATATACGCTAGAACGAGAATCTCGTGAATTATCTCGTCTAATTACAGAAAACTTAGGGTTGTGAGGTTAGATAAATGATCGCACACACAGAGAATATGGTTGGATACCGGCTGTTTCGTTAAAAATCGAAATAAATTTATTTAATTTACATACAATATTCTTCCATTTTAGTGTTGCTTTAATCAGCCATTTTATATTATTCACTACATTTTTATAATTAGATTATGTGTAATTCTATTCAACGTATTCTAATCCTTGAAAATTTTAAGATTTTAGTTAAATTAGAGGACATCAGGTGTTCCTTTTATGTTTAGTAATAAAGAATACTAAAATTTGTAAGAAAGTTGTATGACATTAATGCATCCGAGAGTAGGAATGTATAATCTAGTTTACTGAAATTACAGAGATAGAGATTTAGAAATATTGTTAACGCCTGAGTAAATATTTAATTTTCATCTTATTTCATGAAAACATTTGATACATATTTCTCTTAAGTTATAATTCCTTTGAAAATTTATCGATTGCTCTAATTTCAGAATATGAACAGAATGTTAAAGATGTCTTTTATAATTTATTGTCCAAATTAATGTTTTATAACTTTGCTTTGATACTTTTTTATTTTTAAAAGTAGGCGTCGTTATTGTACTTTAAAATGTTCTGCATTTTTTGAAGGATTAATTTAAAATTAATTAAAGTGGGAAAGAAATAAAAATACATTCTCTATTTACTTTGATATCATCAGAAAAATCAATACTGGATAGATGAACCGCTGTAATTTATTTCAATTATATTTTTGGAAAGTATTTGGAATTATTATTCGTTAAATTTTTATTAATCATAAATGCGATTAAATTAAGAAATCTCAATTGACTTATATGCTTGAAAATATCTATAAGAAATATTTTTATCAACTTCTACAGCCAATTAAATAGTTTAATTTGAGCAAATAAGAAATAAATTTAAACTTTGAAGATATAAATCACAGATTATCTTATATAGTAACCATACTAACACGGGTACATTTACATACACACCGCCACACATTTATGCTCACTTACATACAGTGCTTGATTTCATTAATTGGAGAATGTGTAAAGTTTCTCAATAATAACCATTATAAAATTTTACTATTGGAGGTTTAATAGTTATCAATAAAGGAACTAAGCAGAAAAATAGCATGTATAAATCTCATTTTTAATTTATACTTTTTATAAGTTATAATACATTCAAAATTCTCACTAATTAAAGCATTTTAATGTCTGTAATTATAAATTGTATGGCCTAATTCAATGTTAGCAGTTTCGCTACTTTCAGAAGGTAAATTAAAACATGAAATTGCATAACCTTTTAAAAACGTTGAACCAAATATGATGCTGATTCGATGCATAGTCTTTTTAAGTAATCACGTTACACTGTGTGGAAGTTCAGATAACATATTACCATTTTGAATATATCCTCGTCAATAAAACGATAGTTTAAATTCAATTTTTGAACAATAATCTATAATAAAGATTAAAATGAGAAATTGTAATTAATACAGAGCACAAAAATGTATAGTGGGTTATTTCAGGCTCTTTTTGAAACAGGATACTTATTTAAAAAGAAAACATGTAAAAAATTTCCATAGAGACAAAATGAAACGAGCAACGTTTCCACTAATAGTTTGTGTTCAGAGTGCTTGTTACAACTGAGATATTCTTAGTCCAGCTTTGTTTTAAATAAGCCTCAGAAAACTTGCAGAAAAAGTTTTTCTCTGATCCTCTGGTATCAATTTAACTATTGATTTTAAAAATATATATTGATTATACAGTATAATTTCTGCTCAAATTAAAACTAAGTGGAATTTTTTGATATTTCTTATAAGAATCCCAAAAAGACAAATTGACTTTCTTAAGTCTCGCCTATACATTTTTCAAGAGATACGTAGAAGGTTTTAAGTTTATGTATAGTTTTTAGATAAATTTATCTATAACGATTTCTTTCAATGATTACCCGAGGATAAGATAATGGATAGTACTTCACAAAAGAAATATTGATTTCCAGTAGATGGGGAAAATAAGAATAGCTCAGAAAACAAAAGCTCCCAGATAGGAATAAAAAAGAAACACTGGGTGAAAAATGATGGTTCGCAGAATAAAATAAAGCAAATTATCTTTTGTTTTGTTAAGTAATTAGCGTAATTGCTCATAAAATAATTATTAGACGAAATAAAATATTAATGATTGAAGTCTTCTTGCTTTTCTTTCGTGAAAAATTACGATAAAACACAGTTTTTCTTTTTTCGGAATGTTCTTAACTTTGCCTGAAACATATATATATATATTATTTTTCCAGTTATTACAGGATATTCTTAAGACGTTTATAAACGAAAGACTATATAATAGTTACACTTCAGTGCTCGAAGATAATACATCTCGATATTTACAGGCACTTGTATTTTTATGGAAAGAAAAAATTCAATTTTTTTCTGACATAATTTACATCTTCAAGTAATTGGATAATAGTTAAAACCAAACTATTATCCAATTACTTTTGAAGTTAAGGGTTTCTTCAGCAAGTGCGTGGCCATAGCGTAGCTCTCGTTGGTGAGTGGTGTGACAGTTATAATGCAAATAAAATATACGTTTGAAACATGGTAGACTAAAATTACTCAATATCCAACAGTAATAAGTTTCATTTTTTTTCTTTATTTTCGTTTCATTTTTTTTGAAACGTAATTAGTAAACTTATACAGATCAATATTTAAAAGCAATTATTTCGTTTCCCTTATTAGTTGAAAAATTATATAATATAGGAGCTTCTTTCAATATTTGAGCAGACAAACAATTTTACAGGGAAAATGATTTAAAAATTAATGCAATTTTTTATTTCCTCTTCCCCGTAATCCCTATCTGAATCTCTGAAACTATCTTACCCTTCAAGGATCTTTCTTATCCCTTCAGCTAATAATTTTTCACCTGGAATCCAGTTTTGTACTTTATTATTTACCCCTTCATTCTCATTCTCGTTGAACTTGACACCAACCAAAGCTTCTTTCATTGGATCAAACAAATGAAAATCCGAAGAGCAAAGACAGAACTATGAGGAACATAAGATAGTGGCACCCAACCTGCTTAGAAAATAGTTTCCAGCTTCGATTGTGTCATATCAAGTCGAGATTTGTTTTGAAGAAGCAGGCATTTCCTCTTCAACATTGACTTGACTTTCTTCTCAATCATGTCTAAGTATCACAGAATATCGGAGTAGGAGTATTTGTCTAGTTGCGACAACTCTTAAATGTTTCTAGGTATGTGTAAGAACTCACGCTGTTCATACAACTACTGCCGAATTCTTCGTTCATTTGAAAGAATATATTTGATGCCATTTTACACTTATCGAAAGTAAAAATCAGATCACAGAAAGCTGCTTTTGAAAAGTAATTTCTTCAAGCGGACACTCCATCGTAATTTAGACTTCAGTAGTTAGTGCTTATGAACATTTAAATTGAAAACTGAATAACACTTTTTTCAAGATTACCAACTAACACTTACGAAAAAATAAATTCAGTTGTCTACATTAAGAATTTCTTCGAGAAAGTTTGCTTAAATATTGAATGTCTCTTGTATTCAAAAACATACAGGGAATATTATACCGATTTTGTCCAGCAATTTTGTAAAGAAAACATTAAAAGAAATGTTTTCTTGTGAAGGCTTTACATCAGATCAATTTATACAGACTGATACTTATTTTTAAACAGAATGTTTTATTCTGGTGAGAATAAATAATTATGGAGAAAAATTTTGGACAGAGAAACTCAAAGCCTCTCCTTCTAAATATCCCTTTTAATGAAACCATCACCAAGAGTACTCGCGATTGAAAATGCCCTAATTGGGTAATAGTTAATGAAATAGATCCATTTTTTGGGGAGGAGCGAGTGATAAAAACTTCGTATAACCTCCAGCAGTGGTCTTCATATTGCGTTTCATGGAACTCAAGGGTACAGCGAGTCAAAATAAAAATGCAGAAAAGAAAATTATAAAACTGTCACCCTGGTTCACTAGTGACTAACTAAAATATTAATATGCATTAAGTTATATTTGAAAATTAACTAGAAAGTTCATTTGTGGGCTGACGAAGTCCTTAACGTGACGCCAGTAATGACGTATGTGCAAAAATAATTCCTGATTTTCAATAGTTCAATCGATGGGTATGTAAAATGAATTCATGTTCGCTTTGGAGTTTGTATGTCCACGATTATCCAAAGGCGAGCTCCCGTGATGTGCTCGGTGAAAAAAATTTTTTAATGTAAGGGCCACAAAAGCAAAATATAGAAACAAATTAAATACAGATTATTAATTGCGAACTGCATATAACAATGAACTGGACATCCGTAGTTTGTGCAAAAATATGCAAACATACCCCACTTACAAAATACATACCCGGAGCACGAATTAAAGCTAGTAATGAGTAAGTTACATTAATTTCATGTTAAATTCTTTTAATACAAAATATATTTTTTCCTTTAATTGTTTTTGTATAAAGTACTTTCAATAAATTTAATTACTTTTAACATTGTTTTAGGAGATATGTTTTTAAGAATTGGAGGGTGTACTTATAAGAGTTCTTTCAGTTGAGATAAAGTTTTAAAAACAGCAAATGCCCTGCAATAACAGTCACTATGGCCGTTGCTAAGGTAATAATCACGTGATCGAAAAAGCTGCCGTGGAAAAATATCAACATAATAGTGTCATTTGGGGGGAAAATCAAGTGCAATTTGGGAAACATTAACAATTTCCATTCTGGTAACACTAAATATTCAGCACTCACAAATATTCCTTTCTGAAATATGGTTTCGAAGGCAATGTGTTTGCCTCCGTCTAACCCATAGCAACATTACTAAGTGAAAACATTTACATTCTCTCTTCAAGTTAAGAAATATATACACCATTGATAGGTTAGTATTTACAATTTTAAGTATCGAAACCTATACTTTATGCAATATTCCTTTTCAGGGAACATTCGCAATGACTTTTGACATGTATATCACTTTGTTTTATCTTCGTCAAAAATAAGCATTATGGGCTCCAATTATTCTGTAATAATTTATGAATCATGTAGACGGATTGAAATTTTTTAATGGAACAGTAAAGACAATAAACAAAAAAAATGAATAAAAGATTTCAGGCCTTCTTAAGTAATTATGCGATGTTAAGCAGCTTTCCATCAGTTCAAAGACTTTTACTCATTAAACAATCATATATATATATATATATATATATATATTAATTAAAGAAAATTGATAATTCTTTAATTGAATATAGCTGGATTTTCGGGAATAAAAATCTTCAAAATACTACTCAAATCTTTTATTGCCTATTCTAATGCTCAAGCATAATATTATTTTGATACTTGTTCGCCGTATAGAAAAAAATAATTTTAGATTTATGCTAAAACTTAGGTTAAAAGGTTAAACACTATTTCGATTTCAGATTCACAGCCGTTAGTAGGGTTTAATTAGTTGCGACTTCAATGACCAATCAATTAATGAAAATATTCTTATTCTTAATTCTCCTTTTATTTCATCCTCAGTGTGTTTGTGATTGGGAAAATGCTTAGGATCCGAGTGAGGAAAAAATATACTGTATTCAATTCCAATATTTACTAAATGATGGCCGTTTCATCTACTGGCACCAATATTGTATGTAAGAGCACAAAAGTTTATTTAAAAAGTAAATTTATTAATTAAATTAGAATGTATTATTGTAAGTAAATTAAAGTTTATTATTAGAAGTAAATTTAATAAGTAAATTAAAGTTTATTATTAGAAGTAAATTTAATAAGTAAATTAAAGTTTATTATTATAAATAAAATTAATAAGTAAATTAAAGTTTATTATAAGTGAATTTAACACTCCTCTCAGCATAAGGACACGTCCAATCGAACTATCAGAAACTTTCGAACCTTCTTTTCTCCCCTATCATTATAACTCAATTTTTATGTATAGCAATGCTAATTTACATAAGTCACGGTTCATTAACAAATCGGGGTTCTAATATCAAATAACTTCATAGGAAAGCCCTCAAAATTTATTGAAGGGCAAAATGCAAGAGATCCTATTGTAATGTTATAGAGAGGATATAAAAAATTAGCTGTACTATAAAATTAATTTTTATCGAAATTAATTTTTATCAATATTTTTAAAAGTAACTTAAAAACAATTTATTTTTAAGATTTAATTTATTTAACCAGCAATATGTTCCTTATATTTCTAAATATTTGTTAAGTATGTATTATTTAAGGTTTACAAATCAAACAATTTTAAAAAAAACTGTATATTAATAATAATATTTATTTTGTCTCAATAATAGCTTTCAAATGCTTATGTACACATCGCTTCAAACATTAGCGAGTCAGCTTCAATTACAAAACCTTCCGTAACTTCGATAAATCAATGTAACTAAATTAGAAAAGCAAACAAATTGATATCACACTTAAATTTGTTCCACCAGACGAACACACCAAGCAGATAAGCGGTAATTTAAATTTCTATTACTTATCAACCTTCCTCTTTGAACCTCTTTTTTAAGATAAGCAACTAGAAAAACAACCAATCAGCTGTTTTTTTTCCTCCACTCCTTTTTTAAAACTAGACCAGACTAATTTTTTTTTTCTTAAAGTGAAAAACCAATGCATTTTGAATTTTTTTTTCTCCTTTTTGTTTTCTTGTTACTATAGCGAAGGATAAAAGCAAAACAAAGACTAGATAAAACACCTCACAGAATTTTATAAAAAAATATCCCAGGAATTAAAGGATGAAAAAATAATATAATGTATGGCTACACTGTACGCCCCTCCTGTTCAAATGAAAAACAGAAAAGAATTCACAAAAGAAGCCTATCGCAACAATGGGGCACCCCCTAGACCACCCCACGAGAGCCCCTTTTACACAAAAGATATGTTTTTTAAGGTCCCTTTTTTTCTATAGGTGCAACGGATAAAAAGATAAATTTATTTTTGCACAATACCCCGTGTATAGAAGAGATAAGCGAACGTGATTTTTTTACCCTCATACTTTCTTCGCCGCTGTGTTTTTTTCATGAATGAGACAATTTTCTCATCTTCGTAACAAATTCGTGATCGAGACTTTTATACTGATGCTGTTATAAGAATTTTTTTTTACTTTACCAGATTGTAGATTTTTACGGAGAGTAATTCTATGATAGAAGTGAAATGCGGTTTAGATTGAAATACGTATTGTTGTCTCTGGGGCGGTATATATGTGAAAGAAAGTAATTTAGATGTAAAATATTTCAATTCTACGTATAATGAACTTGGATTACTGAAAGGTATACATCACAAAACAAAATTATTTTACATTGTGATTGGATTTTCAGTTACACAACTGAATTTGTCATTCAAAATCTTTTCAGAACTTAAAGAAGAATATAGGCTAAATGGTAGAGCTTGAGAATTTATTTTTGTTTTTTATTTCTAAGCGTAATTTATTTTAGAATTCTATGCAGAATTTCAGAGCTATAAATTCATATATACATTTATATACAAAGAGATCTTGGGAGTCTCATTTCATTTTCTTCCTACAATTTCGTATCTCGCCCTCTTTTTTCTAAAAATGCCGTTTCTTAATTAATATTTCTTTACATTGAATTTAAAGCGACAAAATTCTTTCCCTTTGTTCATTTTACACATTATCACAATTGTTCCTTTTTTTAAAAAAATTGTAAATTCAAAAAGTCTCATAAATCTGTTTGAAAAATATTTTCGAAAAAGACAAGCCCTTGTGTGAAAAAGAAAAACAAATCTGCAAAAATTAATATTGATTAGTGACCATAACTATGTAAAATATTTGTAAAATACATCAAATTAGTTATAAATCAACTCTTAATAAAGAAATATATTTTGTTCTTTATCTATTATATTATATACAAAAACAGTATTTCGTTATTTTTTTACACTGCTAACACTAAATATTATTTTAAATGTTTTTATCCTTTATTTATTAGTAACTCTAAAACCATTACACATATTTAACACATATTATAGTAAATCTTAAACAATTAGTTAAATATGCTAAATTTTAATTAACTGCTTACCTTCCAGTCAATTACTGTTAATTAGTGATCACAGCCCTTTAGAAACAATTATTACCATGCAAATCTTACCGAATATTACAACACTTTACTACATTTAATTAAAGATTATTCTATTTGTATCCAATGAATACGAATCCAATAATTCAAAGTAACGCTATTTTATCCAGTCTGTTCATGTTTCAACCATTATGGTAATTTCTAACTTCTTTTTACGGATTTAACTTTATTCAAAGAATTAATTTCAGTCTATAAGAACTTTATAAAATATATTTTAAAGCCATTTATACTAAATAACAATAAATTACTATAGAGTTGTAATCCCACATGATGCATTACGATTCTATAGCTTCTAATTAAATGCTGCATCGATGTATTAATCCTTGTTTTGGAATTAAAATAACTTTGGTCCATGTGTGTGCAGTCGTTTATTGTACAATTAATATAATTGCTATCGAAGCATTTATAATTCCTCGCTAAGTCTTATTACATTAATTTAATTTTATATGCATAATACAACTATTTAAATTGAAAACTGTTAAAATCAGCGTATAGGATTTAAATGTTTATAAAAAAAAATTATTGTATAAGTATGTGCAAGAAGCGGCATTTATGATTCATTTGAAATTAAAACTCCATCATCACTAATACAAAATTCCTGAAAACTATAAATAATTGATTATTTCTGTAATATAATAGAAACGCATCACTAAAAAGGCTACTGGAACGTTAACTATATTCAATGAAGAATAATGGTTGGTTAAATGGTTTCATTAACATCGCACTAGAAGCAACACGAGGACTATTAGTGACTCATATTTTAGAGCCTCGGTCAAGTGATGAGGCCGACGACTGATCTTGCACCTCCCTTTTCTAACTTCCACACAACGCCAACGTGAGGAATCTGAATCAAGACAGATTTAAATGGCTTCAGCCCCGGCTACACTGAGGGTCTTTAGTGGTATCTAGGCTCGAACCTAGATTCGATGAAAATCGCTGGCAGTGAGTCCCCCACCATGACCACCAGCCTACTGCGGCCACTAATGATCAATGAAATTATCAACTACCAATTAATCCAAGTCCTTGAATGAACACAAACGTTATCATTTGCCCAATTCGTTAAAATGGTGGACATGGGCAACATGATTGATGACAATAGGATTATCAAAGACTGACGGCTTTTAAATGTCTTTTGCGGTAAAAAGGGTCTAATATCATATTATATTGAATTTAATATTTTAGCATCAAAACAACCAGTTCCAGACCTACCTGGGGCTACGACCCTAAGAAGATTGCTTTTTAATTCTTTCGACCCAAAGGAATAGGAACATTATATAGCATAAATGTCTTCACAATTAAAGAATAAATCTCAAATAACCGATTGTGAATCACCCATTTGATCGACGATTGAAAAGGGTCTGTTTACGTGTATCAAAATAACGCTTTATCTGAACTGGACACCAGAGGTCTTCTCAACTATTCGCATATACTATCGCAAAGTCCCGGTTTACTCCGGAGACATTCATCTTGTGTGTTGATCTGTAGAAAACAAGACATCAGATACTGCCAATCTAACGTAATTGAAAGCTACAGTTGCAGAGGAATTAGAATTATGATTTAGGTCGGATTATGAGTGATTGTTTATTAACTTCTCTTTGAAAAGTAGCATGAAAGTTATTGGTGACAGGCCTCGTCATTTTGAACCTCGTTCAAGTGCGGAGAACGACACCTTTGGATATAATTGACTATTTTAATTAATTTGACTGTGCTTGAATAGTTGAAATTTAGATCTTGTGGTTAAAGTAAACCTTAAGATGACAGAGAAGACGCGTAGTATGACACCGTCACATTCGCTTCCTTTGGTCTTTATCTAAAGTCATTGAAGGAGCTGGAATAAAGATTGCTTCATGTATGGGCTTAATCTTATATTCCGGTACCCTACATCTTATATTAAAATATGTAAAGTAGATGCATCAAAAGTAAAAGTTGTAGAGTATAATAGATGCATATAGATTGCTCATTAATGTTCGTTTAATGTTTTCCATATAGATTTTTGTCTTTTTAATGATATTAGAATTTTTGTCAAAAATATTTGTAATTCATATTTGTTGTTAAATTTATATAAAATTCAATAAATAAAGTACAATTATTTCAAAATTACTGTTTTTATGTTCATTTGTTTATAAATTAGCTACAAAATAACTGGTTGTACCTTAACTCTTAGATACATCGGTTCCGTATAATAATAATATAAAATTTCATCTCTCACACTAAATAAAAATTTCTGTAACTATATAATTACCGCATTTAATTGTCTTATAAAACTATTATAGTACTGTTATTCACACAGAAAAATGAAACGACTCTATGGTTCCTAATTAACAATTAAATCACTCTTTAAAACCAATTTAATTGCCTGAGTAATCAACCAACCACCTAGTTAGGAGCTTCCAACCAACCATTATAACGAAGTCTCCGACTTACAGTCAACCATTATGGGACTTGGTTAAAAGAAAGAGAATGATTTTATACGTAACCGATAATTCGAAGGGAAAACTGGAAAGAGAGTTCGGTTGATTAGAACCAAGACGAATGACGGTATCGGTAAACGGCTCATTCGCTAAACGACAGACCGGGAACCTCGTAATTAGGACTCGATATTTCAATTCGACCCATCTCCCTTGTATGGCCATTGGCGGGGAAAATAAGGTGATTATATGCACCCGCACAGAGCGAACTGGGACATCCCAAGAGGGAAGGGGGGTTCTATCTTTCCTGATTTTAAAATTGAATTCTAGGGGTTTGGTCAAATAGGAGCGTTTTCAATCTGCATTAAAGCAGATAAAAGCGCAGGAGAAAATTTGCGCTTAGAGTGAAATAGTTACAAGGGATATGTACATTAGGGCAGTGATTTTTAACCTGCCACAGATGCCCCAGGTGGCATGATAATACTAAACAGGGGTTGGTGAGCGTATAAAAAATATATATATTGTTAATTAAATTGTTAGATTGCCCAAAAGGAATCACAGCAAATCAAAATACTTTCTGACATAATTAATATATTAAAATGTACTTATAACAGTTACAGGATGTACATTAGGGCAGCGGATTTTAACCTTTGGATAGTGAACAAGGAGGCAAAATAAAACAAAATAAAGGGCGAGCGTATCGAAAAAATATTAATAACAAAATTAATTTTCTGAAAGGAAAGCAAGCAAAAAACATTCTGACATCACACACACACACATATATATAAATAGAATTGCGACAACGCTTCACAATATACTTAATGATTAACTTATTAATATCAAATTACAAATAAGTTTAATAATTATTAAGGACACTTTTGGACCTCACTTACAGAGCAATTTTTTTCGAAGGGAGGTTTAATATTAGATATCGATTACCTGAATTCAGTTCATATACTTAGCTTGAATCTATAACTTGTTTTCAAAGCAGCCACCATAGAAGACTAGTGTTAAAATAGTAATAAAATACAAAATGCTCTTTTTTTCCAGTGCAGAAATTTCATGATCCACCCCTTTTCAAAAAATGTTTTTCTACGAAATTGTTCTTTGATATTTTTTAATTGGCGAGTAATTTATGAAGTTTTCTTAAGTTGACAGATCATTGGAAATGTTTCGAAATGAATTCTTATGGTTCCCGTCTTCCGGTCTTTTAGATATATTGAACGTAATGTTAATGCTATGTAATTTCTAATAACATCCTCAAATCATTACTATTTTATCTATTTTAACGTAAAAAAATGCAACCGAAATGGCACAAAAAAAAAAAAAAATATGAATGTTTTTTGCGCAATTACCTTTCCCTCTGATTTTAGAAAATATTTTAGTATGATCTTAAAAATTGGAAAGTCCACAAACAAATAATTAAATTAGAAGTAAAAGTACTTTTATAAATTAGAGAAAATGTAATTTCGCAAAAAAATTGTAAAATTTTGCTCTTTCAGATGCACGTTTTTTATATTCTGACAGATAAATTAATACAGATCTGAGAATGGTAGCAGAAATTCCACAGGATTAAAACTACACTCGCGAAATCAAAATGGCCCGAAATACAGGAAACTTAACCCATTTTTAACTTGTTACCAAATTGTCTCCAACAACAATATATTTTTAAAATTATCTGTCAGCAGGGCCAATTGATATTCAATTCTTACAAAAAATAACTTTCATCTGTTCTCACATTTACAAGCATTTGTAGGTTTTATAAAAATTTGGTTTTAAATTTTTGTTTCACAAATTCATTTTTCTGCAAAAAGCATTAAATGTACCTATTCTGGCAATTTCTGAAAATGTAATTTTATAAAGGAGATGACAGAAAACGGGGAAGTTCTCACTGAAAGGTTGAGATGTTCGAATGTATCGGAATAAAACGGGATGGAGTGATTGCTGAATTAGCGTCACATGCAGAAGCAACAAGAGGGCGATTGGCGATCGATCTCGTAATTTGAACCTCAGTCAAGTGATGATGACGACACCTGAGCTCACACCTCCATTTTTCCGAGAAAACCTGTTTATTTTAGCAATTCATTCTGATTTGATTGTTTTCAGGAAGCAGTAAATTGAAGTAAACCGCAGTATGGTAATATTTTAATTATTTTTCCTGGGTTTTCATAAAGCTTAGTTATTAGTAAGATATTCAAGGTGAGAACTAAATTTTTACATATTATTTTTAAGACTTTTCTACTTATTCCCTGCCCAGAGTTACTCATTTCTTTCGTCGATTCTTGATTTTTTGAAAGTCATCATAACAGAAATTGGCAAATTAACTTTATTATTATTCTCCATATTGCAGCTTACTTCAATCTGTGACTTTTTGAAACCGATCGAATCAATGTGGTAATGGTTGCAAATTGCAGCATTATGTACATAAAAATTACTTAAAATACAGAATAAGTTTATCTAGATATATCTTGGTTAACACATCTAGATATATCTAGTACGTTTATCTCGATATATCTCGGTCTGAATAATAATTAAAATTTTACACTAACCTTCGTAGTTTCTAATTTTACATCGTAAATAGTTAAAAGTTTGAATACTCATTTAATATCAGAGATTCCAATTCTTAAGCTCTCTAACACTTAGGAGTTTAAACAAGATTAAAATGAAATTGGAAATTTAGATTAATTTCATGATGAAAACATGTTGCATGAAAAACATTGAGCTTCGTAGTTCGAAATTTCTTTCTTTAAAGCTTATAAATTGTTTTGATTAATTATTTTAACTCATTAACATCATAATTTATGTCCGTAAACGATTATAATTGTATGTTATCAGTTTTGCTCAGTTGTAATGAGAATTCTAAATTTTGTTTATTAAATTAAAATTTGGAGATTGTATATTCTCAAGATGTTATTTTTTTATTTTGATATTTATTAATATTATTATTATTATTTTGAAAATAAAATTTATTATGTAAATGTTAAGCATATGCTTGGAATATACAGATTATTTCAGCCTTATAACTAAACTGATTACATGGGGCATTTTTGAATACTCGTTTTTTAATCTATTATTAAATTAAGCATGTTCTTAGAATCAATAGTGTATTCGAAAATTTACACACACATATTTTTTTTTGACTAAATTTCTACAAATACAAATTTTGAGTTTCAGTAGACCACATAAGCCATTATCACAAAATATATATTGAGAAGAAAAGTTTTATGATTTTCTGCTCCAATAATAGTATGAAAATTGAATGCTTGCCAGTTTCTTTCTTTAGTTCTAGTTGAGTATGGATGCAAAATCAAATAAATGTAGCCTTTTTTCTCTAATTTCTTTTTTAATAACTACAACTGTGACCGTATATTTCTAGCGTATGTACGACTGATAACAAGAAAGAAACATCAGCTAAATGAAAGAAGATTTCAGATTTTTTCTTTTAGTTTTGTTTTTGTGTTGGCAAACTTGATAGCATGCCAAACTTATTAACGTAGAATATTTTTCATGTTTTCATTTACATTTATATTAATTCCATCTTCTAGTTCTAAATTTATACGTAGATGGATAAACCTTATATTAGAGGGAATATTACTTTCTCTATGCAAGACAAACGGTTCATTTGAACTCAAGCAAAGCTTTGAAGTGAAAAAATAAATAAATTGGTTTTCTTAGATATAATTTTTCACTTGAGCTCCAGGTTATCCATGCAGTGGCAGACAGAAATAGTTTCACCTTCATCATGATATCTATGAGAAAATGAGTAATCAGTTATTGTCTTGCAAAACTTGCAGTAATTATATATTGAAACACTACTCTTGCAAAACATTAATAATAAAACTCCAAACGGGCAGATGGACTTATGGGAGTTAAATGTATTAGGATTCAAATTCCTCATAATGTTTGGGTGTGAAATTTAAGAAATTCGGATGCCAGATCAAGTGTCATCCTCGTCACTTGACTGTGAATCAAATTTCACATTTCATCTGAATGTGACATTAATAAACTACCAATAAATGCTAGTCAAATAAAAATTATTTGACTTTGCTTCAGTTATTGTAGTTACTTTTTTAAAAAATTCAGGACCCAATTATTATCACCTGCAAGTTCAATAAAATTCTTTAAGCAAGTATTTGAACAAATAATATTAATAATTTAAAACATTTTTGGGAAATATTATCATTCCTTATATTTACAAGTGTATTATAAGGGAAAGTAATGAGAAAAATAAATTATTTCCGTATAATATTTTAAGTTTTGATATTGGACGAACTTAAAACGAATTGATATGTATATTTGTTACATTCCACTATCCCTATTCTAAACTAATGGGTTGGTAATTTCTGACTAGTTTGTAATAGTATTGAACCTGAACATGTTATAACATATTTGAAAAACATTTTAGAAAGATTTCATGAGTTACTCTCTTTTGAGTTTATAGTTCAAATAAGTGTTTTTATAAAATTATTACTTTTAATTTTTAGATGATTAACTCTTTCGCTACCGGAGGGAGAAAAAAAAAGTGCTTCCCTAGGTCCGCGGCTTCTTACCGCGGAGTGTCAAGCAGTGCACAGACAATTTTAGATATTAAGCTTAATTCGTGTAAAAAATTCCTCTAAAATTGGCTATTCATCAGAATATTTTGGTATTTACATATATTAATTAAAATGCATTAAACTTAATATGTACAAAAGAAAAAAAAGATTTAATCGAAAATTGAATGTTTTATACATAAAATTACATAAAAAAATCATACTTTTCAGAAAATAAAAAATATATTTACATATGTTACAAAAATTTCCTGGTGTAATGACGTATCATTATATGGAATATATAGATATAAAAGATAAATCTTATATTTCTGTAAGGTATATTTACAAAAAGAAAAATTCAATGCGTAGTCCAACGTCACTTGTCTTACATACATATTTTGACGCTTCACGCAAGATTTTGAGCAAAGGGCTTATCTTAGTCCCCCATTTTCTTTTTTACTTGAATGTCTATGTACAGATTTGGATTATTTTCGCTAACATTACAGTTAGATTCATTTATTATTTCGCAAATCTCAGTATCAGATAAAAACTTTCTTTTCGTCATGACTGTCGCTACAAATAAAAACTGACCGAATGAAACGAACTGCTGAGAGCATCTACTACCAAAAGCCCTAATCCCATATACATCCATAAATTCCCATTCGATATTCTAAGAAGTAAGAAAGAAAGAGAAAAGCAAACCGAAAGCAAGTGCACCCTTTAAATCATGTCATTACATTTTAAGAGCCGCGCCGCAACACGTGCTTTTAATAATTACTCTTACTCTTGGTAGCCAGAAGTGAAATCCAAGCCGATATCACCAAGGTCAACACTCCAAATAATCTATCTATACAGATTTCGCGGTATTGTAACGCCCTATAGTAACAATAAAAAATCAAATAAAACATTCTTATCAAGCGTATCTCTATTGATACGTTGGACCGTAGAAGGCATTCACGGAGCGTATCGCCTGTGATACGCTGGGCACAGGAAAGCAAACGCGAGCGTATCGCCAGTGATACGCTGGAAGCGAATTGGTTAACTTCAACTTCCCGATTAATTGAATTGTCGTATAACTCCAAATTCTTAATAAAATGTATGGATTATTCTCAAAATGTTATTATAATTTTATTTCAAAAGCAAACTCGAAACTTTTCTTCTATGGGCAACACTCGCACGAGATACCTTAGCAATATTTATCCTTTATCATGAGGCTTACCATCTTTGGTAAGAATGGTTGGAATTGCCTCTCGAATACCCTAGAGATCATTATCTATTTTCGATCCTTCACCCTGTTAATCAGTTTTTATCTTTTTTTTTTTTCCATTTTTCAAATGTCTAGGTTACAGTTAGATTTTGTTTGGAACAGTATAGCCTTATCTGACTCTAGCGCCACTAAACTTCATCTCTCACTCAATACCGCATTACTTGTATCCAGATAGTGGAAAATGAGACACTTTTTTCATGCATTTCCTTCATTTGATAACTGCATTAAAGTTGTATCACTCCAACCCATTATAAATTAAATTATTTGCTTTTCCAGAAAGCTGATTGTTTTTTTTTTTGTATGTTTATACGCTTTATTTGTATACTAATTGTGAAGCATGAGACCTACTCATATTATATATAATCAAATTTCAAAATTCGAACTTAAATATTGCGGGGGGAAAAATCGATGTTTTGTAATCTTTTGATGTATCAAAATACATATTGAAAATTTCTCATCAGTTTATTTCTAAGAGAACCCTGTGTAGTTTACTTTTTAAAGACTAAAATGACTTAAAATATTAAACCAAAAAATAAATTATTCTAAAAATGTACAAATATGTAATTTACAATTTTTTTTTCTAAATATATATGAAAAATCAAATGTAAGAATGAAATTTTTATTCATTTTTAACATAGTATTTATTAATGTTTTTTGAACATAACCTTTTGCTTAAGCCATTTCAAAACAATATTCACTAATATGTCTAAATCCGTTAGATAAGCTGCCTCTTTTAAATTCGTTCTGCGTATAAAAATTGCGGAAATTCGAAAATTCATCATAACAGACACTATTCTTATAATAAAAATGCAAGTTTCCTGGGAAAAAAGTTCAATTTATTGAGAATTTTGATACATATTTTAATTCCCTTAGGTTTTAAATATGTGTTTTCATATATAAAGAGAGATTTTCGATACATATTTATATTTATAGTGATTGTAGATACATGTTTCGATTTATAGAGATTTTTGATATACAAAATACAAAGACTCGACTGCATGTGCATTTTAAGTATTAAGTAAAATTTTCTATAATTTCTGCGACTTAACAAGGCTTGCATTATTCTAAAAATTTTATATATCTATATTTCAAAAGCAAATCAGAAATGTTATTTGAATTACTCCGTTCAAATTGTGAAACACAAAACATACTCATTTCATATATGTGCCTTAAAATTTTCTCTCAGACATTTTAAGTAATTCTAATCAGCAGCCAGTGTAAATAGAAAAGCTAATATATGCATGCATTAGCAGTTACATTTTATTGAAAATGGTTGATTAAGAATTTTAAGAAAAATCAAGCAATGTTTCAGAAGTATAAGGTAATACCTGTACACCTTTTTACTTGGCTTTTTAACCCCAAGATGTGGTGATGTTTCATTTCCGAAAATAATTAACGAACAATCATCACTTTTCTATTACAACAACCCCTCAAGTGAAACCAGAACCAAGTGAGGAATACTTTCCACTTCTTGAATATGAAATTAGAATTTTAATTACATATTCCTTCACAGCCTCAAGGGACTCAAAATGATAATACACATTTCCCGCTTCCGACTTTTGAATAAAAAAAAGGGAAAACTATTTTTTGAGCCTCTTTATCATAAATCTTAGGGTGAAGACATTTCCAAAAGAAACGCACCACATTTACATCCAAATTAAGTTGAAGTCAAGTGAATAGAAGTCATTTTCAGGAGTTAAATGTGATATAGCATTGAGTAATCATTCTTTTTAATAAATTTTGCTTTTCGTGTAGTTTGTTTTAGAGTACCAAACAAAAACCTATTATTTCTGATTTTTCTTTCTATTTATTATAGAAATTTTGAGGAGCATTTCGCAAGGAGAGTGCTTCTGTTAGATCCTTGTCTTTTGAAGGAGCTAATAATTAAATTAGAATTCCTCTCTCCCTTTGAGATGTTTGAACGAAATTAATTAGCTGACACAATTTATTTCTAAAGTTGATTTTTTCCCATTCTTATTTTAATCAATTATAGACGAGTAGATAATTTGCAACTTTTCTGCTCAAGAATGAAGTTATTGATGTACTTTGTACAAAGAAATTCTCAAATGAAACAAGATGCGTTGTTTAGAAGTATCCTTAATTAGTCAGGCGCTATCAAATGTTGCAATGAATTAAAAGTAATTTGTAAATAAAGATCTTTGCGTAAGTTATTGTCTTATACTAATAAGAACCGATAAATGTTTATCTTGGAAAATAATTTCTCATTTTTAATCCCTGAACGTGTACTGATGGATTAACTAATTTTCACAATAAAACATTTCGCGAAATGAATTATTATTAATTTCATTAGAGTAGTTTCACAATAATTAAGCATATTTGCTGACATGAATTATTCTTTTGAGATTTAATTTTATTGAATAATACTTTTATTTTTAATTCGATTATGTCTTTTTTTCTTCAAACACTTCCAGCAGAAGATTAATTTTAAGCCAATCAATTCTTTCATCTCTTTTGCATCACCCTAATAGTTGCTGAAAAGCAATTTAATGAAATGATCAAACAAATCGAAACAAATTCCTTTACTTTATTTCAAGATAACTTCTGAGAAACATTAATTATAATATTTTCTTTGAATATGTTCTCTGTTTCCTTTGAAAACAGGGAATGCGTTAGAGGTTTATGCTATATAAATTAATTATAAATATAAATTAATTTTTTTTTTCATTTTTTAATATGAACATTAAACAAATTTTTTGGTATTTATGCAATGTCTGATTAACCTAAGAGCAATAAACTGTTTATATAAATTCGAATTTATTGTCTCTTTGTCCTTTATAAAAATCCACACAATTGGCAATATCACTTGAAAATGTTTTAGGATATTTTGCTGATGTTTCGAAGGATTCGTAAGAATATTTCCGCGAAAATAACTTTCAAATTTATTTTTTGTGAACTTTTTTCTAAGACCTACAATTTCATTATATTTCACCCGAGATAGATGGCAGCATCATTGATTTACTTCAAATTTTCCTTATAAGCATATTATTTCCCCCATATTAGTTTTTTAATGTTTTAAATTACTTTCTTTCATGTTAATAAAAATGTTCCGAATCGATAAAGAGGGGAAGCAATATTTTTGCATAACTAATGGACTAGGTCTCGAACAAAATATTGAAAAATTACAATTTTAGCACCATTGGATGTGTAAGTTACTTAGCCGAATTTTACTGATTTTTTTTTAAATAACGTTGAAAAGTGTCAACTAATTTGTTTTTAAGTTTATCTAAAATCATTTCATCGTGATGTCTACTGATATAAATAAAACTATATTCATATGGTATATGGAACGGAAATAAAATTTAGCCAGCTTTTAAAAAGAGAACAAAGAAATTCTAATAATCAATTGTAGTTCACTTAAAATACTATTTAAAATCGCTTAAGATAATATTACTCAAAATGATAGTTAAAAGGTGGTTCTCTTTAAAAATATTTTTTTGATTCGAGCCAGATAATATATTTTTCAATTCATCGCTGTAAGTACCAGCTAGTATAATATATTTGAGGGTATGATATTGCATTTTCATTCTCTAATTTGAAATCTGAAATTTTATTGGAGCTCTTATCTCTTTAACATCTCAGATGTTTCATTAGTTTAAAAAATGAATTTGTTTTGCATGTGCTTCATCTAGGCAATGCATTGATCGTATTTGTTAAGACAATGAATTTACTAAGCCGAGGAAAGGTAAAAAAAAAATACTATTGAAATAAATAAGTAAGTAAATATGTTTTTTAAAAAGATTAAGTTAAAGTTCGCTTGAAACTTCTGGATCTTGCTAAAATAATAACAATAATAGCAACAACACTCGATTAAAAACAATAAAACTGGAGAAACAACAATCGGTTTCAATATTTCAAATTTAAAGTTAGTAAGAGTTGCAATAGTTTCCGAAATTTCTGATTACAATATAAACAATCCAAAAAATACATGTTGTTCTTTTTCCGTTATATTGACGTCTATTATACAGGGGAGGGGATACTATTGGGGTACATTGAAAGGTATTCCTTACTTATTTAACAAAACTGTTATATTACAATTTAGTATCAGTATCATGGAATAATTAACATTTAGCTGGCATTAAAATATTTCTATTTATACTGTAGAACAATCCCATTTCACCTGTGCATAAATTAAAAGTTAATTTTCTCAATTTGGATCTCTACACAAGTGATCCCTCCTCTAGAATGGTGATAGTTGTCGTCAAGGTCAATAGTTCCAAACGGGTTTGGTACCGCCCACTGAAAAGGGAGGGGGAGGAGAGTGAAGAGATCTAAGTGGTGGGTTGAGGACCATCCACCCCTATACTCTCTAGACGCGTTTAAATCTTAACACTGGATATAATCCAAAACAAATTATAACAAATAATTTTAAGTATCTTTTAAGCAAGACCAAGATGTAAGTTTTGTAGGGCATTGGTTTTTCAATACCTTTTGATCAGCACATGTGCCATTTGCAGCAAGCGCAGTGTGTTTGCATATGTTCTAGCTCAATCAACAAACTTTGTATTTGCATGTTTACACAAGCCATGATATTATTAATTCAAAAGTCATTGAAATATTAATTAAAGCTGTCTTCGCCTAGTGTCAAAGAAACTCATAAAAACTTCGAATACATTTTTAGGCAGAAAATTTTTATAATTCTTATATATGTTAGTGACGTGATACATTCATCTGTTTATGATGCAGTTCTTTTTAAAAAAATTAGGAATATTTTTAAGAAATACTCCATTTTTCACGTGAATACGCAGAGTTTAAAGGCCAGTTAACATTAAAATATTGGAGACGATGCATGGAATGCATTTTTGCATGAGGAAAAAAAAGATTTATTGAGATATAAATAAAAAATAGTATTATAAATATGCTATTCTATAAAGGATAAGGAAGTCAGAATATAAAATTAATGTTTGCGGATTTTATTAAGGAAAATAATTTTTCCATATTGGGTTCTTTTCATTAACATTACGCAAGGACAGTCTTAAAGAGAGTTTGAATTTATAAGCGTAATATTAATCATATGGAATATCTTATTTTTCTTCTCAAGCTAGATTATTACTTTTGGGAATTATTCGAGGCCACAGTAGCCCAGTGGTCATGGTTTCAGACTCGTGGCTGGCTCGAACCTCGGCCACTAATTACCCACCACGTAGCCGGGGCTGATGCACTTAAAATCTGTCGGGGTTCAAAGTCCTCCCATTCACGTGGCGTAGAAGTTAGGAGAGGGGGTGCCAGCTCAGGTGTCTTCTTCATCACTTGGCCGAGGTTTAGAATTACGAAGTCCGTCGCCAATAGCCCTCGTGTTGCTTCTAGTGCGACGTTAATTAAAACTTAGGAATTATCCTATGAAAGGAATTCGAAAGAGTAGAAAAATAAAGATAGTTTATAAATGAATACTTTCTATAGCTAACTTCTGTATATTTTCTCATATTTTTTGAAAATCTGAAAGTTTATAACTATTTTATTGAATTAAAAAGAGCAGAAGTCGGTGTGCGTGTTTCTTCAAAAGACAAAATTTTTGTATGGGGAAGTCGGCAGGCCTCACAAATTTGTGAACTTAGACTCTAGGTTGTCGCGTAATGCATCTAAAGTCAACATAAGTACTCCAACAGAGCAAGGATTATACCATAACGGTAGCTGTGGCAATAGTAATATTTTATGTTTTTGCCATGTATGTAGAGCCAGGACTCGAGTTCGAGATATTAAGGATACAAACATATTTTGTTATGCCGCAATGACAACATTAAATTATAAGAAAAAATGTAAAATAATTATCTCATTATAACTCTAAAAATTAGTCTTACCTCAATACATTACATTTTCAACCAAATCAAATGAGCAGTCACTCACTTTATTTGAATGTACTGAGTGACGTTGATATTGAGCCACGTACAACACGGATAGTGTTACCCCTTTTGTTGAATTACATATCAAAGGAATAAAACGTCAGGAAGCGACGAACTCGACATAGTTCCATTGTGTGAAGTGATAGCTTCTTATTTCGGTTACAAAATTCTCGTATGTTTCATGGCTTGAAAGATTACGGATCAGTATGTAACTATTTGGATATATTACTAAGCTATAATGCATTTAAATATTGAGATAAATCTTTTTGCTGTTGATGTAGATTCTATTCTTAAGAAAAAGAAATCGAAACGGACTTCGTAAAATTTCATGCTTCTGAAGTAATTCACAAATATTCTTCTCACAATAGTACTCAACACTGATAAAATAACTAGCACATTGATCACAACATACCTCCTGAAATAAAACTTAAAATAAATATTGCAAACTATCCCCTCCTAAAATGTGAAAATTTCTCAGACATATGAATTACAATCACTTCTCTCATGTACACTTATAAAAGAATCAAAGCAAATATACTCTTTACAAACGTGAATCCCGATGTTGAATGCCAAATAAATTGTAAGACATTCCCACTTAAAATATTTCAAATTTCTCAGACACATAAATTAAAATTACTCCTATCCCCCCCCGTCCCCATGCTAATAAAAAAAAAGTTCCCATACTCTCACAAATGCGCATCTCACGTATCCTTTATACGAATTCAACTCCCGTAACCATTTTCACCAAATGGGCCCACGCAAGAATACAGGAAACGAATAACCACAAATCCACCCCCTCTGCGTCCACCCCTTTTGGTATTCATATGCACCCGTGGCACAGAGGCACTCCGGGTGTTTATAGGCCCCATCTATCAGTTGCTCCTACGAGGCAACCCCTTCCCCTCTCTCCCCATTGAGAACAATGCAAGTCTTAAAATATACGAGTCATATGCGCAGTGTGGACGTGACTGGGAGCACCAAACGATTCTCTGTCTCTCTCGAAACTTCACTCACGCCGATTGGACGACCCCCTCTTTTCATTCGTATGTGAAGGAGTGGATGTTATATAAACAAGTAAATTGAAAGGAAGATGGATTCGCCGTTGAGAAAAAGAGGAGGGAAATTGTCGGTGAAAGAGATCGGTGTAGATGAAAGATAAGTTCTTTTTTTTTTTTTTTTTGATTTTTTTATGTAAGGAAGAGATGGTGTATTTCTGTCATCGGCACTAAAAGTTTTTCTATTATTTTAACTATGTGGTTGTGTTTGTATTTTTGAATAATGTAAAGACCGTACGTCAGAAACTGCATACAATGTTAGAATACGACTTTTTCAATGCTTCTGTTGCCATCTTGTTACAAATTAATCATTGTTACTTTGTATACCCGAGTTAAGAAATTATATTTTCGTTAACATTTTTATTTGATAGTATTTTGCTAGAAGCACAAAATAACGTATCATTCACATTCTTGATAAATGGGTATTTTAGTACATGTCTCACTGGAACCTGATGCATTTAATTTTGTTCTCTCAAAACAAACGTAACACAAGTAATTATTAACTAATCTATTACTTATACATACCGGGGCATAAACATCTTTGATAGTTGATATTTTCAAAACCGAGGATAGTCGAGTGAGTGCTGGGGTCTGAAGGAATTTCGTGCGATTATTTTTTGCTCTGCCGCACATCTATTTGGATTCAATGAAAGTATTTCAAATTACTTCAGATAACAATCTAAGGCTCGTCATAGATTGAGACTCATTTTAAATTGGTACGTAAGAATAGTAGGACAACGGATATAATTATAGTAACTGACTTTGCATCCTTGTAACATTATCAAAAGATAATAATTACAACTGAGCTGGTATTTTCTTTTGTTTCAGTAACATATAAGGGCTTACAGACCTAGTTATATTTAACAAAATTGTTTTCGATTACTCTAGGAGCTTCTTTTTAGGATCCGAAACTTCAAGGAAGATTCAGTTAAAAATTGAATTGTGGGATATGCTTAGCTAACCTTAATCTCTCACAAGTAATTACGTAGCTGATAAAGGGTTCTCGGGGTTCTTAACCCTTTTAGGCTTTTATCTCCTATCTGACTAGGATAAATATATTGTGAATGTGTGAACTTTGGAACATTCACTTGCCCAGGAGTAGTTGTAGATTATAGGAGATGTATGCATAAGATATAAAAATTAAGATAATCCCGTGAAAAATCAACATTTAATAGAATATTAAAATTTAAGGCTTAATGTTGTGAAAATGCGTTATTAGCGCTCAGAACTTTGTTATCTTAATATTGGGTTTATGCCTTGTTGTGTTCTAGTAAAAAAAAAAAAAACGTTTGGTTTTTTTTTGGTATTATTAAAGTTGCATTAAAAGAACGTGAGGAAAATTGGGGACAGACCTCTTAATTTTGAACCTCGGTCGAGTGATGAGGACGACACCTGAACTAGCACCCACCTTTCCTAACACTTCCAATCCAGGCCAATGTGAGGACTTTGAGCCTCGACAGATTAAACGTGTATCAGCCCAGGCTACACGAGGGGTCTTCAGTGGCACAACGACTTGACGAAAAACGCCGGCCGGGAGTCCACAAAGAGAAAATGGTGTTATCTCTAGTTTAATAAACATTTTTAAAGAAAGTTGTGTTTTAAAATTGCAAAATGAATGATTATTTATTGCAGGCAGCGGTTTTGAGGATAAAGGGGAGGAGGTGGGAACTGGGCTCTGTTACACTTCGGGTAAGCAGCTGACTTTAGCTTGAGTTTGGGGGGAGGATCAGAATGGAATAAGTTGCTCTTCTTGGTCAAGCCGAGAGATAAGAGTTTTTTGACTGGCTGATAGGAGAAATTCCTATTGGCCAAAGACGGTGCTACGGACTTAGTAAGAATTTTGGAAGGGGGTGAAAAGAATTTTGGTGGAATTGGTCGAGTAAAACTATATATGCCTTATTTCTACATATACTACACTTTTCCATATTTTATAAGGTTCTATTCGATGAGTTATCCATTTCATTGAAGAATTCAAAATTTTTTTAGTAAAGTTTATTAGGAATGAGTATTTTATGGATTTTCTGATTCCAATATTTCTCATATTTCAGTTGGCTTTAAGAATTTATCTACGCATAACATTTAGGGAACTTTTAAGTAGCGTCTACGAATTAGGACCACATTGGATGACTAACATGTTTGATTAAATGATTCCCACGAAGGAGAATGAGCTCAAACAGAAAAAACATAAGTTTTATCAAACATGTCTCTGAAAAATGATCATCATTCTATACTTTATCGAAAACTAAAAACGAATTTTACAGAAATATATTTCCATCAGAAAGTTGAAAAGATATACATTGAAGCTTCAAGTACAAAGTTTAAAGTACTCACTTCGAAATATTTTGAAGGGGGAAAAATAAACAAAGAGAAGAATTATTAATCATGTCAAGCACCCTAACTTTTAGTTGGTAAAACCTAAAAAGTTACAAAGTATAAAAAAAAGTTTAACACACAAAAAAGTTATTTCTAATAGAACAAATATATGGATAATGAGAATATATTAATGGGATCATATAGTATGCACATTTACATATAAAGTAAGCAAACAAGAGCGGATTAACATTAAAAATGAGAAAAAATTGAAAGAAAAATAAATCTAAAAATGACCAAATCCAATTTGGGGTGAGGAAGACCAGTAACACACTATTTATCACTTATGGTTGAATATTTAAAGGAACGCTGAGGCCTTCCATTCATTAATCTCCAATCTGATGACTGTAAATGGTTTGCTTTAACTTGTTACTTGCCCAAGAACTTAGAGTTAATTTAAAATTTTATGACAGTGCTTTGCCTCTTAGAAGTTAAATTAAAATTTAAATGAAAAAGTTAGAAAAAATCATTGGTTATAAAATTTGTTTTGTGTCAGGAGAAAAATAAGACTAGTCAATCAAGTAGCTGCATGTCACACTGAAGAAAAACCAAAGGAAGCTTTTTTCGAACATGTATGAAGTATCCCACTCGAAAGCTCTTCCATCCAATTGGTTGCGAGCGTTGTTCGAAAGGCAGCAACGTATGTAGTGCTTATCTGCGATATTTTTAAAATGTAGAGTATTTTATAAAAAGAGTGATGGATTCAGGAAGGGAGAAAGTAATAAGTATGCGAAAATAATTAAAGCAAAATATTTCTGGGTCAGGATCTTCAATTGTCTATATTACCCTAACATTGATGGTATCAATATTAGAATATTTGAATATAATAGAATGTTCTTGAAATTTGAACTATGAAATTTTTTAAATGTGGGAATATTAATGGAGTTCTGAATACCTCGTTCTACCTGTATATATATAGAGAGATAGATATTTGTATGTATACGTATGTATAAATGCACTGCAGTGCAAACCTTAAGCAACAATGTAAATTTTAAGCAAATAGCCATGAAGTTGCATAAAAGGGTTTATTGCGATTAGTAGAATAAACACGCAATTCAATAAAAAGATGATGCGTATGCAAATTTCAGGAACAAAACGTCATAGGCGATGTGAGTGTACGCAAAACGCGTGCGGTTGCCGCACGTTGCTCAACTTCAATAAAAGGAAGAACGGAGGCGCAGTTAAAGATATTCGCTGTAAGTGCCAGCGAGTTATTTCGTGAAATATGGCTAGTAGAAATCACTTGAATGAATTCACTCTTGGAAGAATGATCGGAAAGTTGAAGGAGAAGCGTAGTAGTACCATAGCAGTTGAAGAGTTCGGAGTCAACAAAAGTGTCGTTTCGCTCGCTTGGAAAGCCTTCCAAACCATACGTACATTTGTTATAAAGATTAGTGGTGGCCACCCTAGGAAAACAGCTGCTGTGAATAAATGATATATCGTCCTGTAGGTGAAAGTAGCCGGATACCAGTCAGAAAGCTGCATTTCTCAGCAAATGTGTACTTCAAAAGAGTGCTAAGTATCGTGGTTTAATGTGGCCATACGCCATCACAAAGAAAGCATATTCGCCCACTGTCCTTAACGCTGCATTCCTTTGAAAGTTGACCATCGGCGGCATCGTTTAGAGTGGTGTTAGGAGTACAAGAACTGTATATCTCATCAATGGAGTTGTGCCCTCTTTACGGATGAGAGTCGTTTCAGTACCACAAACGATTCTCAACACCAGTTGATTTGGAGACAGATCGGGACACTGTTTCATCGCAGTAACTTCACGGAAAGAGACAGTTCTTGGTCCTGGAATTGTGGTCTGGAGAGGCATTACCCTGAAAGCGACTGGAAAGTGAAGATATCACTCAAATAAATTGGCGAGCTTTCTCCCCAGATTTAAATCTCATTGAACATGTTTCATAAGGTTTCGAAAGACTCCTTGAGGCACGATTATATCTTTTGGAGAACGTCCAACAACTGAAAAAGATACTGATTGAGGAATGGGCACTCTTTCATCAAGAACTGTGGACAATCCTGTGCTGAGTATGGAGAGATGTGGCAAAGTTTGTATTGCATTAAAGGGAGGGCACATTCCATACTAAGAAACATCTACTTATTGTTCTTCCTTTTGGACAAGTTATAATGTGTAACGATACTATGAGTTCAATAAAGCATTTTTTTTGTTTGATTCAATACTATATGCATTGTATTCTTTTTTGTGCAACTATGCTTTGGTCATCATTTAAATACAGCAAATGCTGTATCTCCTTTTTTAATTTCATGTCTCTCAGATTATTTCTCGTGGAGTTATGGGGGAAAAAAACTTCTTACTTAAAGTTTGTACACCAGTATATATATATATATACTGGTAATTTGTGTGTGTGTGTGTGTGTGTGTGTGTGTGTACAGTTTTTCCATTATTTATAATAAACTCTTCAACGCGATTACCTCCAATAATAAGGCACATATCATATCGTACAACTAGTTTCTGTAATCGATCCTCACAGAAGTCTACCACTTGAAAGGCTAACCACTGTGGCACAATCATTTTGACATCCTCATTTCGTAATATTAAATATGACCAAAATTGAAGGAAAACTTCAAGAAATTGTTTTCATCTTCATCATTGTTTAAAAAATTACACATGAGTTTTACTTATGAGTTCACTATAAAAAACGGAATCAACTTTGATAAAACTATTCATATTGGGATGTTGAGCTGTTCGCAAATTTCACTTTATTTAGCTAGAAGCGTTTTTGGTAATTTGAATTCTCATACAATTACAACACTCTGCCAAACAAAATGAAACGTGATTAGGTAAATTAGTGGAAGGCAAGAAGTGTAATGAACTAAATTAGGGATAATGATATAAAAGCGAAATACATTAGTAAGAAAAGAGAAAGGAGGCAAACGAGAACTTCAAGCTGATAGATATCTGTAAACTGGATTGAATCATCGTAATTAATCATTTAGATTGAATTCACTAGAAGTGACTCTTTGAGAAATAAGAGATGAATCTATTAAAAAAAGTAGTGACTAATACTTTATTATTTGAATATAAACTAGGATTGACTGAGTTAATAGGGATTCTACAGAGAGAGAAAGAGTGATCTTGCATATTCTGTATTGACAGATTAATAAACTGTTTTGCCTTTTTTTGGAGTCTCTTCAATTAGATTTGGTTAACTTGTTGATTATTTAATTAGAATTTAAGATGACTGTGGAATTAAATAATGAAGGAAGGTCACCACAAAAGTTCTAAAAAAAGTTTTTACTGAACAATTTAATTGAAATATAATAACAGTGCAATAAATATACACGCAAAATTGGTGACTATACGACCGGTCAATTTTTTGTTACTTTTCTCTGGTAATAAGATGTTAAGAGGTGCAACAAAGGGTATGTTGAATATGTGCAGAATATTTGAAAGATCACTCTCTGCTTTCCCCTTTCTTTTCATAAATTCGTAGCTGCTATAAATTTCACCTTAAAGCTTTCGATTTTTCATAAATGTGTAGCGGAACAAATAAATATTTTAAAGGATATTTGAAAATCACTCGGAAAAAAAAACTCTGGGTCTCGATCTGGGTTATCCTGAGGTACGAGTTAATGCATACCGACTAAGTAGAGACATATTGCATATCACTTTATAATGAACTTTTAATGATGAAGATATTTTTCTATTTGAGCACAATGTAAACAAATCCGGAAAATTGCATGTTTCTTATCACCAAAATATGCAAAAACCTCGCCAAAATCGCAAAAAAAATTAAACACTTTGTCTCCGCCTAGTGAGCGAAAACAAAACTCACTCAAGAGGAATAGAGTTGCACTACACATAATTCAAATCTTGAACTCTTGAAATTAGTTATATATAAACTAAAATAAATATTTTAAAAATATAGAACTATTCACAAACTACTATTTATCATTTACGAATGCAATTAAAATAATAAATCGTACACATGTTAAAAATTTTATTTCATGCATTAGAAACAGAAACGCAACGTTAACGTTATCGTACATATACTGTATAATATTAGTTTAAAATAATACACATTTCATTTTAAGCTACGTATCTTCAGTGCGGTTTCCACACGAACGAACAAAAATAACGTTTTGCAATTTCTGCAAAATGTATTAGAATGAAATACTCGAATTGATGATAGAACACTTAATCATAGCTCTCCACCCACTGAAGTTCCAACGGAGCGCAAGATTCAAAGTAATCAAGAATAAAAAATCTTGGATGAAATCATTACGAGGAAATGATTTCACGAATCGGCTCTGGAAAGTCTGCAGTAAAAAATCATTTCTGGAAGCGGATCATTATGGTCTTGCTCTAGGACATGCGAAGGAAAAAAGTAAAGATTCTTGATATTAAATTGAAACTAGAGTTTTTTTTTAAGTAATAAATTTTGAATTTTTAATGATTGGCTGTATCTATTTTTAATGATTTCCTCTATCATTCCAAACATATTAATCAAACCCTTCCTGAATAATTATATAGGAGTAAAAATAATTATTCCTGATATAATTAAATCAGTTTTAATAAGATATATGTACTGTGAAAGTTCAATACAAAATATGGAAATAGAACAAAATAATGGTTTAGAAAAAAAGTTAAATCAAATTCTACAATTGTTACATGTATATATATATATATATATATATATATATATATATATATATATATATATATATATATATATATATATATATATATATATATATATATATATATATATACTATATATATATATATATACATATATATATATATATATATATATATATATATATATATATATATATATAAGTCACTTATTTAGTAAATTTTTAATTTTATTCTATTTTGGAATTTTATCTGTATTTTTTGGAAATTTTTATTTTATTCCACTCCAGTTGGGGTAAAATAGTATTCACCAATTTTAATATGCTGTAGTTAATGATGCGGGTGGTTAAGATCCTTTAAAACATATTTAATCCGTACCTGAGTTCAAAGCCACACACACACACACAAACAAGAATTTCAATTATTTTATTCCATTGTCTTGTTTCTTTATCTTCATAGTCCATACTAATTTTTTTAAAAAAAAATCATGTTTTTGATTTTCATATTTTTGTAGTAAATTTACAGTATTTATATAAAATATTATACCATGCAATATATATATATATATTGCACAATTTTTAAATTAGTAGTTTTAGAGTAAAAGAAAAGTATATATCTTTCGGTAATAAGATATATAAACAGAATAAAAGAGTACTGTAAGGTGGATCTGAGAGTAATTGTTTAGCCAATATTTGTTTACTTTTTTATACACACTTTTGAATTATAGCAATTTCAAGCAGATTAAATGCATTGATGATGTTATTTTCTTTCATATTAAGAATAAAAAATAAATTTAAACTTTCTTATCTTTTCATCCCTTTGAATAACGATACATAACATTTTTTTATATATTTATCCTGAGCAATTATATTCATAATAACTATATTCCTAAAATTCAGAATAATATAAAGTGAAATTCGAAAATTAGTTTTTCCAAAAAATTACATGCTCTAATATTAGATTACGTTGAATCAGGAATCAATCATCCTCTTTAATTAGACTAAATTATTCAAGGAAAGAATAGAGTTGCAATTACATAATATTTAAAAATAGAGATACGAGGAATAATCAAAAGAATATGTCTTCTTAAATTGTCTGTGATTTATTCACAGGAAAGAAAATGAGTGGTAACTGATTTTTAAAAGTGGAGATAATCTACAAAGGAGAAATTTCAAAAAATTATAATACTCCTAATAACTAGAAACTATTTTATAAGCATTTGTTTTTCTATTCTCCCTCCGAATCACCTTAAATAAGATGGAATTTTGAATTATTTAAGATATCCATTATGTAATTTCTAGAAGTTTATGTAAAATGAAATATAGCATGTTATTTTTATTGTAACAACAAATTAAATTTCATCATTATTTTAATTATTTTACTTGCTGTTATTTTTGTAACCCGAGTGTAAGTTATAATAAATATTTTGTGATTTATGCTTAAAATATTGAAATCGAACAGTCTTTTTAGCATTTGTAATAATGATAATATTTTCTTATTAATTCAACTACTATACTGAATATTAGGCGTTTGAATTTAAAATATATAAATTCATTTATTAAAATATGTTGAAAGCCGCATGCTGAAATTTCATGAAATTAAATACTAACTTACTCTATGATAGTTTTAATTTAAGCACGTCGTTGTATTTTGCGGAAAGAAATACAACTCATATTACTCATAAACGGTTCCTTTATCAAACATTATAATGTTGTTTTGTTGAGGCTGATTATTGTTAAATCTGTCAAGGCTCCGAATCTTCCAGCAGGCTTCATGCATGTTAGGAGAAGAAAGTGTTAGGTCAAATGTAGTCATCACCAGCTCAGGTGTGTTTCTCATGTTGTAATTTTTATCCTAATAAACAATGGAGCAGTCACTTTCGCGCCACGGTGTTAACTAGTGGTCATGATCACAATCTCGTAACTGGCTTTGTTTCCGTCGTGTCGCGGGTTCAATTCCTGATGCCGCTAATGACCCACTATGTTGCAGGGATGATGCACATAAAAATTTTATAGGCTCCATGTCCTGCTGTTGGGAGTATTGAGGGGAATGTTGCAGCTCAGGTGACGAGCTCGTTACTTGACCTTGGTTTTGTAGCCAATAACCTTGTTTTGCTTCTAAGTGCGACGTTATTAAACAATCATTCAATCAAAACTCAATCGAAGAAACAATATAAACAATTCAATTTCGTAAAAAGTATAATACGAGTTTCAATACCCATTGGTTGTCTTTAATGAAGACAAGTAAAAAATATTGCTACCAGAGTTTAATAACTTCCCCAACATATAAAATACATGAACTCCATCGACTATCTAATATTGAGTAACCAGACAGAAAGTCTGTGCTTTACCACATTATCTCTCGTAATATATCATAAAATACAAGTGAAACTGACAGTGCATACTTTCTTCCACACACAATAACTATAAAAAATTAACTTTTCCCATGCAATAATGAGAATTGTGCAATGAAAGAAATGGTTTTTATGTGTTTCTGCCCCTTTACTGGACACTGGCGTCAATTTGAGAGGAAGGGACAAATCCAGAACAAAACATAGATCAGGGGAAAAAATTCCCTCTAATGGACCATTAAGGGAAAAAATGTTATTTCTGCCCTCGCCTAACCTCGCTTTTACAGTTATAAATGATCCAATTTTGCTCTTCTTATTAACCGACCCTACACTACGGCCGTTGTTACGGAAACAATCCGAAAAGAATTAAGAGAAGAAACAGTGGAAAAAAACTCTTTTTTTCATGTTCTATTCTTTTCAATATATTAGAAGGCTTTAGTTATTTTCTCTACTTTTTTTCACGGATAAAGAAAAACTATACTCGTAAAGAAATGTAGTGGACACGATTCGAGCTTTGTCAAGTGTGTTCTAATTAAACGAAGTGGCTTAATTTTCACACTTTTCCGCTTGGCACCCTTTTTTGGCGACATTTATTTTTTTCTGTTTTATAGCTCGTCATTAACAAGGTGATTAAGATGCGCCAATAGATCCAAAAGTGATTAATGGATGGTTGTTTGCTTTAGGTAGTAACTTTCCTGATCTCATTGAGTAAAAGGGTTTATATTAACTGGGTGTTTTTTTTTTTTTTTTTTTTTTTTAAAAACTCTTTAATTTCTCTCTCCCATTTAATTAAGCTCAGCTAATGTACTATTCCAATAATCTAAAATGTTTGTCAATCAAAAGGAAATATAGTTCCAAACATAAAGTTTTAATATATTTATTTAAAAAAATCGAGCCTAAATGCATTTCAATATTTTTGCTTGTTACTATTTTCTTCAGAAAATAAATCTAAGTTCATTTGCGAAGCATTGGTCGAAGTAGTCTAGTGGTCATGGTCACGAACTCACGGTTGACGTTGTTTCCTTCGAGTCGTGTTGGAACCCTGATGTCACTAAATATTCATCTATATGTCATAGGACTTAATAACCTTTTACATTTTTTCTCGTCTTTTCAACTCGAAATACTTTATTCATAAGTGTAATATTAATTTTAAATTATTTTTCTTCAATTGGATAACCTAAAATATACAAAGAGCTATAATTTGTTTCAGTTTTATAAGTTATATGAAAGCGGAATTTCCTTATTTTTAAAATTACAATAGAAATGAATAAGACATTCTTTATTTAAGAATATTCAAATTTGCTATGAATTTGATGGAACTGTCAAGTCTTTTTAGAATAACATTAAAAACGCGCGTCCCAGATGACCCTCTCTCCTTGGAGGTGGAAGCGAATTGAAACTTAAGAAAAGGATGGCTACGCCCCTAGCGATGATAATTAAAACTATGTCTGTCTGTAAGGCAGATATTACCACAAGAGAGTTTAAACAATTTTTATTTTAGGTACAAACTTTAAGGAAACGTCGAATTTGGGATTTCGCAAAATAGTCTATTCGTAACGTTTCAGAGAAGTACGCATTTCTTAACAGGTGTTTCAAGATCATGCATCAACTCCCCTAACTTACTCCTAACTACAGCTTCGATTTGTACTAAAACCTGTTTTAAAAGTTTTATTATTTGTCCTTATCATGTTTTCTAATTATGACGATGAATAAGAAAATGTTGTTAAATAAAATGTTGCCAATACTTGAGGAAACTAAAATTCTTTATCTGTAATAGTAAAAAAAAAAAAATCTTATTGCAAGATATACTATCATTTATAAACAAGATAGAAAAACAACATAAAATGAAATTTAAGCACCGAATTTGATAAAACTGATTATAAATTTATTTTACTATATTTGTACATTAAAGGAAAAACTGCTACTAACTAAAAAAAAGTGGAATATTTAAAAAATATAATATATTAATACCACCATATTGTACGAGCTTATATCATACAAAATATATAAATAAAAAGAGCACATTCAAATAAAAATAAAATTTCTATCTGTGTGAGCACTTATTTATAATAATATTGATATCCTCACAAGAAATTTAAATATTTAAATTCTAAATAATTCTTAACATGTATATAAATTTTAAGAATTTTCAGATGCATATTTCATAGTCTGCCTTCGTTTTCAACTCTGAATTTTTTTACATTTAAGTGTAAGAACACACTACCTAATTGATTCAAAAACATATAGTATAGAATTTTAATTTCCAATCATTTCTCATTCTTAGTCTGTATCCATATTTAGCTTTGGAAATTAATTTAAATATAAGAACTTGAATTTCTCCCCGATTTTAGAAACATAAAAACTTCACACGTTCATAAATATAAATTATACATCTTTTAATTAGAACCACAGCTCATATTCAGATTTGTATACTAGTATCAGTTTAATAAATCTATTGAAGTATGTGAGTGCCCTCTATCGGCAATTTGTAAGACTCGGTCGAAACACTGAGCACATCAAAACCACAATACCTTTATTTGCAACTGATTCAAACCATTAAATTTTAATAAAAAATATTCTAAAAGATTCGGTTCACAAAGTACACTTCGTGTTTCATGAAAGAACAAAAACCATTCATATATAAGGAACTAAATTTTTTTTCACAATTATAATAATAGAAAAACACGACCTAACTGGTTAAAAAACATGTAGTATACACTTTAAATTTCAGTCATTTCAACATACTCAGTATTGAGCCACAAAATGTACAGGTACTTTTTAAGAGGTCTTATTTAGCATGGAGTCTTAATTTAAAGCACTGTTTTATATTTAGAACCATAACAGTATTTATCCCCACAACACATCCGTAACCATTCGAAAGGTACATCTATCGATAATGCCTTTCCCAAAGCATCGCTTAACGACCAACACGTTAAGGAATCATCAGCAGAGAAGAGGTATTCCAACCTATCATAAAGCTCCAAATCCCAAGCTGTTCCTTCTTCCTCTGCTCCCCTTTAATAAAACTATCCTCTAGCAACAAAAAACAAAATCTAATCTTGCACATTACGAGTGCTGGAAGAAAGCAAAAACTCAAACATTAACTCCATTTTACATTGAACTTTTAACTTCTCCACCATCTGTTACTGAATGAAAAAAGGATGCATTTGGGCTGCTGAAAAGGTGTACTTTCGATAAAAACATAAAATTGGTCCTGGACGAAAAGATTAACGACTCAGGCCGGAATTATTACATTTACAAATTGCCCCCCGATATAAACGTAAAGTCCTCTTGGAGGAATAATGTATGAATTGGTTCGCCTTTCGACTATCGTGTCACAGGCGTTTTATGATTGGGGTTGTCAAGAGGAGGGTTGTACATGCTTGTGTATGTGTGTTCTGACTCGATTGTAGACTGGTCTGATAGAAGCATGTATTAGGGAGATTGGACGCGTTACTCTATTTAGATTATTTGTTGGGGGCCATTTATAAATCTTCTTTATGATCGAGTGACCGGCTATAAAGAGGATAAGTCGCCGCTTCGAGCTTACATCGAAACATTGTGTCTTTTGTAAGTACATAAAATATATTGAGTCGTGATCCTTTTTTATGCAAGACATTTTGGAAGGGATCGTTCGAACATTTATGTAAGAAAATTATTTTTATCATGTTTTTGTGTGAAAGAAAATTTGGGTTGTAATCATAACTGCAATAATGTCTCATCCATTTCTTCTGATGAATAATTTCCAAGTATTAATTTAAAAAAAAAAAAAAAAAAACTCTTCATGATTTCTGTATGCATCAGAATTTATATGATATAACTTAATTTCTAACTAAAAGAGAAGTAAATTATGCAGGAAGCATCGTTGTATCTTTTCCCTACCCTAAGAAAACCCTAAGAAATATCGTTGTATCTTTTCCCTACCCTAAGAAAACCCTAAGAAACATCGTTGTATCTTTTCCAGACATTAGTAATATAATTTGTGCTTTAAATGCATCTAATGTATCTGAACGTATAATATACTACTCTAAATATAAAAATATACTCTCGAGCTGGAATAACTATCGTAAGTTCTTTAAAATTATACAGGAATTCTGATTTAAAAATACCTTAATTATAAGCACGGAAAGAAAAAATAGAAACATAATGTAAAAGAGTAATTTACCAAAATTAATTTTAAAATTCAATATATTTCTAAGCAGGATTATTTGGTGGCATGGATAATATCCAGGAAAAATTCGATTTAGATCCAAACAATATGTAGAAAAGAAAATGCTCAAACATATCCTAATAAAATTCTCCTATTACTGTATTTTCCACAATAATGAAAAAAAAAAGGATAATCTGATCATATAACATTACTCAACAAACCTTCATTTCATGGCCGTCTTGGACAACCTCCATCCTATTATGGGGATTTTCTGAGCTCCACATTCAAGCATTATGCTTTTTCCCTCGTCCATATACATGAAATAAAGTTTCACCAAAAAAAATGTGCGCTTTAAACAGTGAGAAACATTCGCAATATATTGCAGCATATGCATAGGTAAAATACACATTTTTTATTTTATTTTGGCCGAAGTAACCCTGTGCGCAAACCTGAAATCGTAGCGTCATTTTTAATCTAAAAAATAGACGTGAGGTCACCATTTTACGGGAATATAGTAACCGTAACGTTAAATATCGGTTTTGACGATTTTTGGTTAATATACGTTTTTGAATGAGACACCCTGTATTTTCATGCTTATGTGTGTTCTATATATATATATATATATATATATATATATATATATATATATATACAGGGTTATTCAAAATTAATCATTCAAATTCGAATACAATATTTTCCATAAGCGACACAGAATGATAAGTGATGAATTACTGTTAATGTGGAACTTTTCTTACAACTGTTTTATATAACTCCATTCAGTTACACGTACGAGGGTTGCTATTTATATTTCTGTCCTAATAATGAAAAAACAAATATGTAGGATCGAAATTGGTTTTATTGTTTTTCAAAATATTCTCCATGATGATCAATACACTTTTGCATGCGTTTGAACCAATTTTCAAAGCACTTTTTCCAGTCCGATTGAGGTAACTCCAAAACATGCGTTTTGAATGCATCAACCGCTTCTTCGAGGGTCGAAAATCGTTGTCCACGTAATTTATTTTTGATGTGTGGGAATAAGAAGAAGTCATTGGGTGCCAAATCAGGGCTGTACGGCGGATGACCCATCAGTTCGATCTTTCGCTCCGTCAGAAATGCCTTTGTTTGAGTCGATGTGTGAGAGCTCGCATTGTCATGATGAAGAATGATTCGCCTGTTCTTCTGCTTTTTTCGAATTTCTCCGATGACTTCTGGCAAACAAATGGTCGTGTACCATTCAGAATTGACCGTCCTGCGTTGCTCTAACGCCACTGTTGCCACATGACCGTTAATGCCGAAGAAACAGGCAATCATTTGTTTCGATGTGCTTCTTCCTCGAACAACTTTTGTTGGTTTTGCCTCATCTTGGAAGACCCATACAGTTGATTGCTGTTTTGTTTCCGGCTCATATGCATAGATCCATGATTCGTCACCTGTGTAGATGTTATACACAGCCTTTGATGTACCTTGAATGTATTTTTCCAACATTTCCTTGCACCAATCGACACGAGCCTTTTTTTGAGCGTTTGTCAGATTATGCGGGATCCAACGCGAACAAATTTTTTTACGCTCAAATGTTCATGCAATATTTTATTGATGCTAGTCATACTAATGTCCAAAGACGCCTCTATCTCACGGTATGTCACATGACGATCTTGCTTTATCAGTTCACGCACAGCATTGATCTTTTCTGGCACAACAACGGATTTTGGACGACCTGCACGGGATTCGTCCTGGATCGAACATCGACCACGATTAAATTCGTTATACCAATTTTTTACAGTGCTGTAGGATGGCGCTTTATCGCTGTATAAAAAATTAAGTTCATCGAAGCACTCTTGTCTTGACAATCCACGTCGAAAGTTATGAAAAATAATGGCACGGAAATGTTCACGATTCAATTCCATTTTTTGACAGAGAAGAACTTTTCAATTTACTGTCAACAACACAAATAAAGCTATAATGGTAAATCGTTTGCTGAATTTATGTTTAAAAATATCAAACTTTCGAATAAAATCGTCTGCGGTCGCCTAGCAACACTTACTGTTGCCAAGGCCAGAAATATAAATAGCAACCCTCGTATAATGTCAATTCTATAACTGATTGTATAGTATCAGAAATCCTTTGTTCAAGTTCACATAAATTTGTGAGTGATGGCGGCACATACATTTCATCATTTACAAGCGCCCAAAGGAAGGTATCGTATGGCGCCATTTCAGATGACTTATTAGGCAAGCTCTGTGGGATGAAGTCATTTGGTCCTCTACGATAGGCATAACTGCAAGGTAGCTTCATGAAGCTTTCATGAAATAGCTTCTCGAAAAGAACACACAAGAACCATTACTTTTTCACAATATAAAACGTCCAGAGTTTTCTTTTGCATTCATGTATTACTTATCATTCTATGTCGTTTGTTTTTGAATATATATATATATATATATATATATATATATATATATATATATATATATATATATATATATAATCTTTTAGTGGTAAAATTTATGAGCAAAAGGCCAAGCTCTAATTGTATGAAACATTTTCAAATTTTCTTATTTCTATAATTACTTTTATCAAAATTATGTAGATTATATAAATTTATTTCTAAGAAGTAAATGTATAAGAAAAAACTGGGATGTCGAGTATCCGAAAACTTAAAATATTTCTCAATTGAATTTCTATTTGTATATTAAATAAGGTAAAGTTTCTTATAATTCATAAGGGAAAAAAATTAAATTAATGCATGGACAAAATTAAGTATTATTATGGCGTGCATGTAAGTTTTTACTTTAAAAATAATGATGCATTTTCAATAATACTTTTTATGCATTATATGGGTGGACGAGAAATCATTTAATCACATATCGGTGCGCCTGAAGGTTATATCATATAAATACAACTGAACTGTTTAAAAATTTAAATATTACTGTTGTTTATTATCTAAGAGACATAACCATATGTTTGTTCATAAAGAGAAAAAATCTTGATTTAACGAATATGTATAATTAACATCAGTCAATGAAGAATTTAAAATTATGCTTTTCATTTTTAAATATCTTCAAGTATCTTAAATATCCTTCCGGTTATGTAATAAATCAAGGATATAATGTTCGCATTAATTTTCTGATCGAACATAATATCAATTTTAATTTGGAAAACATATATCAATTTATTCCAAATAATCTTTATGAAACTATTTTCTCGACAGATGATTAATTAAAAGTTCCTAATCATCAAAGACATTCAGAGCTCTCAGAAATTAAAATATAGCAAACATGCAACATTATAAACTGATTTCATTTAATCCATAACAAAGGATTGAATATAAAATAACATTTTGCATAAACATTCGAAGTAAGTGATCAATTGATTGAAGTTACATTCTATTCTTAACTGCGTGTTTTTATTTTGCAATGAAGAACATTATTTGTATCAACATTCATAACAATGTAGAGTAAATGGAAGAATTGTTTATTTTCTGGAATAAGGTCAAAAGACGAAACAGTGAAAAAATAATGCTATTCAATAAAGAGATGAGTTGAAATAAAATAGCATCTATCAACAAAGACATTTAGTTAGTAAAGAGATGCAGCGAAACCCTTAGCTCATTTGAATTACAAAATTACTTTAGAATGTTTTAATTTGAGTAAAATTATCTTAACATTTACATTCTAGGAAATAGTGTTAATTTTGTGTTACTATTATATAGTATGTATTTATAATTGTTTGCAAAATGTGTTATAAATGTTTTTGATAGCTTTTCTATGTGGTATTTTTGTTTAACATTACTTTCTGTCTTTCCTCGTTAGTTAATTAATGTCTTATTTTTTTCCTAAGAGAAAAAATAAAAATTTAATTGTATGCTTAAAAATGTTTTTAAAGAGTCAACTAAAATATAGCTAAGAGAAAAATTCTGAATTCAAAAGAGGTTTAATGATTTGAATTCTAGAAATGCTTACGGTATTTTTCATTTTATGAATTGTAAAAAGAAAGGAATGTTATTATTAATTTTATTGAAAGTACGGACAATGTAGCATAGTATTAATATCATATATATGTAATTTTTTTGATATTTACGCGTACAAATTATATATATATATATATATATATACGGGGGGAATAATGATTAAAATTTGATTTAATGATCCAATTGTGTTTTTGTTCCATTTCACTTTTAACCTACATTTTTAAGAAACTGATATTAAAATTACATATTTTCAATTTATTTCTTGCAGTGCTATTATGCATTTTGTATATTATTGTAATGAATATAAATATTTATATAAACATTTGGTTTCATTAAATCGAAGTATCTTTTTATCTCAAAAAAGGAATGCATTTTTCTTTTACGCAATAAAATAAACAACATTTTTTTAATTATCTTTCACTATTATATTAAAACCCGATCACTCATTTCTACCATCGGAAATTAATCTTAATTTGAGAAACAACACGCGCGCATAATACTTTAATTTTCGTCGCGCTCTCGCATATAATTAATTGGAAATTAATCTTAAACTCGTTGCATGTTGACATCGAGTTACAATGAAAGGATGAAATGAAATAAAAGACCGCGAAAAATATTTTAATTAAGTTATTAATGTTGTGTGAATCCTCCACACAAACACTGAATAAAACATAAAGAAGTAATGGATGATGGATTAAGAGCTACAGAAAGGAAGATTTCGTTTTGTCCAAAGGCATATTCAAAGTAACTGTAATTAATTCAAAAGGTGCGATTCAGTATTCAGTGACACTTAATTTATTTGATTACCAATGGAAATGGGAAATGTTCTCTCAGAAGCAAATCTTTGCTTAGGAAAGTATCACGAACTAAAAGATGGAAACGTGCTAAGCACGATATGCTGAGCTTATAAATTTAATCTAAGCATTTACAAATTGTAAAATAAGAACAATGGCTTAATTTAATATTTAGCTTACCGTATTTACAAATTGAGAGAGAGAAAATGATAGAGAATAATGAAATGTAATCTTTTTTATTATACTTTAAGTTAAATGAAGTAATTACTCAATGTAAGAATTCAAAGTAACACAAAACGTAACTTTAAAAAAATGAATTATTTTTTTCTAAACTAAACTACAATTTCATTAGTCAATATATTTTTATTCTTTCTTTACCTATAAATAATTTTTGAAAGTATTTTTACAAAATATATACAAATTCTGAAGCCTTTTTGAAGAAATTTTAAGTAAATGTGAAGTTAAGATGTGGCATTTGGCTCTATCGTGATTTTCCCTTTTACGAACTTAAACTATTTCTTTATCTCTCTGATTGTGTTTGAAATCAAAATTCCTCCTAATAAGATGAAATGTGATTTAAGTAGATTAGATTGAAATTATGAAGTACAGTGATTGGAATGGATAAATTACATTTATAAATAGCGAATAGATGAACACTCACAAAAAGAGAGTTAGAAGACTGGAGAGTGATAGAGAAAATTCGTTACTAAGATAAGTGAGGGAGAAAGAGAAGCTCAATCTATACTTGAAAGTTATGAGACCGTTTTGTCAAGGAGTTTCCAGATCGACTTAGGATTAAAGACTCGAACCCTAACCTTCAATTATTGGTTTTTAGAATGGAACAAATTATGAATTTATCATTTTTAATAATATAATTAAATACAATATTTCTAAAAATAGAAATATTTAAGCAGATACTCCAAAAATATATCCTGTTCATATGAAATTTCAAGCTGTTTCTCTTGACATAAATATTACTAATAGTTCTCTCATCTATTATTTTCAATTGTACTTTTAAATATTCTGTTTTATATTTATGATTATTAATTCAAATTATATTTAGATATGTAGCACATAAAGGATAATTAGGTTTATCTTCAGAAGATATATTACAATTCAAAATCAGTAGAACCTTTAAAAATATATAAATAAAATTATTTCCATCAGTATAATTATATTCATAAAATATTTTAATAAACTTTAATTAATATAAGTGTATATTCGCCAAACTATTACTCGCTGGTCCTCCTTGTGGAATATCAAAAGTTTATTAAATTGTTTTACTTTTACAATTAATCAAATTTTCTTTAATTGCAATATTACGTAAAGATTTAAATTTGCCATAAGCGAAGAATTCTTAATTATTAAAATTTTCACGAATAAATAATGGTACCTTTAATGTAGATTATCTATGCCCTCAGAGTAAACAGATCTTCAAAGAACAATAATGCATATAAAAAAAATTTTTGCTTTTATTTACTTAATAATATCCAAACAGTTTTTAATACTAGTAGTTTATTAACTTTTTTAAATGTATTTTGTAAGATTTTGTGTGATAATTTACCTTTTTTGTAAACATTATATCCATTTTTGACAGTTGTAAATTTATTGGAGTCTTTATGAAATTTTGAAGTAATAATAATCGGAGGAAATTTAATTATATTTATTTGTATTAAGTCATTAACATTATTTTCTAAATAAGCATTATTAACTACTAGATGTTTACTAATAATTAAATCATTGTAAAACATTTGCCAATAATTGCATAACATTTCGGAACATTATTGAAATGTCAAATAATAAAGTAGCTTCGTTAACATGTATTTTAATCCCTATTTTAGTCTTAAAATTTATACCATCAATATCTTTAAACGAGTAGATGTAGAACTGATACTCATTGAATACTTCAATGAGTATCAATAGATAATTGATACTCATTTATCAAGATAATTTTTTCAATAGATAATTGAAAAAATTATCTTGTTATTAAAGCATTAAAAACCTTTCATTGAATGAAATGGTTACAATTAGATATAGATAAAGCTATACCCATATTCATTATATCTCTGAAGATGTTTTCCTTTACTGTCCTATAATCTTCAGTAATGTCATGTTGGCACTCCTTTTTAATAAAATCGTTATATTCAGTACTATCACATTTTAGTTTAGTCTTCGTATATTTAATTTTATAATAGTTAAAAACAAATATCAATCTATTTATAAGCCTTTTTAATTGTAATTTTTAACTGAAATTTCTCAAGTTTTTAAAATATACTATTAAATTTAATCCTGATAAAAGAATCAACCACACAACTTGAAGTAAAAAAGTTTATCCCAACATTTCCTTAATAATTATTATTTTAATATTATATTTTTTTATTTCATAGTTATAGTAATATCTTTATGAATATGTAAATACTGGCAATCTAATTCGTTATCGTAAGCTAGGCAACAATTTAGAATGTTTGTTTTCCCTTCGAACCAAAAATAAAATTTTTTATAATTATACATTATTACATTTATTTTCAAAATTATTATTTAATTTTTTCACAAAACTCCACACATCAAATTTATGTAATTTCTAATTCCTTTGAAATATATAATTTTCCTCTATTTCTCTCTCTATATATATATCTATGTGTAAGAATATAAAATCAAATATACACCACAAATTTATAAGAAGTTTCAAAATATTAGATTTCGGAGAAAACGCTCATTGTTTTAAGATGGCAGATGTAGGGAAAAGTATAGTTAAAAGTGAGTTAACTTATACAATATATTTCAAACAGATGGGAGTAAAAATAATTATCTAGACATTGAATTGGAATCTTATTATGAAATTTTTTTTTTACAGTACTGTAAGTTTATAAAGTGTATTATGCTTGTCTTAAGCTTCACAACGAGAATGAAGAATAAAGACTCTAACAACATTACAAAAAGTTCTCTTAAACTCTCGAAAAGGAGCTTGTTAATTCTACCGTGGTCCAACATTTATGAATTGGATTCTTTTTTGGGTTATTATCTTAGAGATACGTTACAATATGAGCAACTTTTTCAAATTAGATATTTATAAGAAAATGTTTTTATTCTTCATATTTAAACTTGTATAAGATACACATTTCAGAAGAAAAAAATATTTTCAAATAATTATTAAAAATTTAAATTTTTTTTCTAAGTACTTAATTGTTTTAAAAATCCTTCTCTATCATTACAGGTTGTAGCACTTTTAAGCGATTTTTTCCTTCAATTTCTTGGAATTTCTTTGTCTCACAATTCTATTCACATGTTAGTTTTATAACTGCTATTTATTATTTTATAATTTATTTTGTATCAGACGCTACAGAAAACAATAAAAATAGCTACATACTTTTATTTAAAAAACATGTTAAACCCAATCCTAATTTGATGCACATAATTATCAAACATATACATAACGTCTATGAAAAATTTCAAAACTTTAACCTGAAAATAAAATAAATGGCTTGATATTTTAAATACTTGACTGATATGGAAAATAAAATGTTTTGAAGAAGCAGATAAAAAATTTTGAAGGTCATTGAAATGATTTGGCATTCTTGAAGAAAATTTAAATAACTGGTTAAATAATGTAGTTAAAAGTTATGAAATGTGTTCATATATTTAGAAAAGTCATACATTTAAAATAAGGTTATAAAATTGTTTTCGATAATATGGTAATTTTAGGGCACTGTATACCTATAAATAGAAGAATATATCAGCATAAATAACTTAGTTTGATTTCAGTGTTTCACAGAAAGTAGCCTATATAAATGTAGCACTTATTTCTGTTGGAAACATTCCATTTTTTTTCTTGTTTACGTTATGTTCCATATTTTAAGTACCATGCTTTCATGCCAAGTTAATTTTTAAATGCAAATGCTAAAAAGAAATATATGAATGCTCATTTCAATACATTTTTAGAATGTTTGAAGATCCTAAGAATATAATATGATACAAAAAAAAAAAAATTGTACGCTACCTTTAAACAGGTGCATAATAATGTTGACACACGCTATCTTTAAACAGGTGCATAATAATGTTGACACACGCTATCTTTAAACAGGTGCATAATAATAATGACACAATACTTTTAAAATGTATTCTGTATTAGTGCATTGTACTATAATGATGTTCTAATCTCTCAAAGATATTCTTAGGAATGTTTATTCAAAATGAATTGAAATCAGCAATTTTTCTTGCAGAAGCAATTAAAATAAAATCATTTTGCAATTAATTATTAGCCACAAAAGGGGTTTTTATTTTCGCACAACCACAATATATCATCTTTGACCACTTTTCAAAATAACATGTTACATACACGTGACTTGTGTAACCTAATTTGATCTTTTCCAACCGTTTAATTTGAAATGTAGTTGCATCCTTATTAGTTAAGGTTTCATTAATACGTAAATGTGTATTATATTTTCATTTTACAGTAGTAATAATAACATTTAGCTTAAAATATATTCAATGAAATAACTTATTATTTGCATTAATTAAAATATGAGAAAAAAGAATATTATTTCACTCTTCAACATCTTACCGGTTTCTTTAAATATAGTATTTAATTCAGTAAACTTGTTTTTTTTATCGCAAAATTATTTATTTTATTCTTTTCGTTATCAAATTTGGCATTATTTTTGTGAGGTAGAAATCTTTTGTTTTGATTGTAAAAATAATATAGTGATGGAATATAAAGAATGTAGTAATATAGTTGGAAAGAGCTATTTTATTTTAGGAATTTTAGGTAATTATTCTATATAGAAGTTATTTCTTGCATATCATTGTACCACCAGAATATATGAAATATTCTAATATCCATTCTTTCGAGTTCACGATAGAACTTTGAAGTAGTGTTTTGAATTTTATCAGCTAGAAAATTTAGCATCAAGTGTGATTAATCAGTTCTGTACTAATATTTCCAACGAACAATTTGTTTCTGTTTTTCTTTTTATTACTTTTAAATTATAATTATTTGAAAATTTTTCACGATATGCCTCAAGACTTCAAGGACAAAAAAAGAATATAATTATAAAATTTCGCTTCAAACATTGTAAATAATGATTTGTCTGAAATAATAACATAGCCTAATTTATCACTATTCGATGTTTTAAAATATAAGCAAGAAGTTACTTAAAATATACATTTACGTTACTGTTCAATGAATGCTTTTTCCACAAATCATCTTAAGTCGAAATCGAAGACAACAAACTCGCAAGTGGTCCTTCTCGTAACAGTTAAGAATTGAAAACAGTCGAATGAAATTCAATACCAAATCAAATACTTAAAGAAACTAGTGCAAGAATTTGAGACCATTATCCCTTTGAAATTAACACAAATTCGTGCATGTATTTGCACTGGAAACTTTTCACACACAGCTCAACTCTTTCAAAACACAGCCACTTTAGTTCCTGTATTCAAAAACAAAAATTTCACACTTACAGCTTCTCTGACCCTTTGAAGCACAATACAACTTTAATCAAACGATATTTTGAAAGTGGCGGTGGCAATTCGATATTCCTTTTGAAAAGGGGGACTTACCAAGGGATTGGAGGACGACATTGGTTTTCTTGCTGTTTATTCAAAGTTCTAATTATATCTTTCACAAAGAACCTGTTGTGCTGACTCGGGCAGGCGTGAGCGCTAAAATCACTTTGGCGTAAATTTTAATCATTGTCTGACACTAAGTCTGTTTGTTTTTCGAGGATTAGCATTTGTATGAAAAGGAATTGGAATAGGGTTTTAGTTTGTAAAGTGAGTCCTTGAATGTAAAATCCGCTCCCTTTAAATTGGATTGCACCCCGAAGAATTCAGAGAGACGAGAGAAGGATACGAATGTGTGGTTAGGGCTACTACTTATTTGAATAAGTAGCGGGTAAGTAAAAAAACAAAGTTTTGATGATTACAATTTCGCCTTATATATTCGTTACATCTTTCACACGTGTCGAGGCGATGGAATGTTTACTTTTTAAAGTACACCTCCATTTTATATTTAAATGCATTATGAAGAAATATAAAATTATTTTTGGGCTTCGTATGTAAATTATAATTAAAGAAACCTTATTCGTAAATTATAAATGTAGGAAGCTTATTTGTAAATTATGAATGAACGAAGCTTATATGCAAACGAATAATTCCCTTTCAAAGAATATTAAAATGGGCTTACATAGATTTTAATAAAATACGACTGTATTTCATTAAAGTAATATCTCATACATCATAATATCTCACTATGACTAAAGAAATAAATATTTAATGATTACAATTTTATCTTATATAATTCACGAGTAACCCTGTTAGCCCAGTGGTCATGAATTATGCGTTCGAGTCCTGATGATAACAAAGACACGCCGTTTAGCATGATGTCGCCACTCCAAGCCCTCCCGTTGGAGTGAAGTAGAAGTTTACATAGAGAAGTGCCATCTCATGTGTCGTCCTCACCTATTAACAAGAGTTTAAAATTATGAGGTCCATCGTCAACATACCTCGTTTTGATTTTAAGTTTAATATGGATAAAACTGCTATCCATATACTCGTATAATCCTTACTTCTTTCTTATACGGAATGTATATTTTTTCATACCGTAAAAGAATATTTATTCTTTTTATTACACCTTATTTGAAAATTATACAGTCTGAAAAATTTATGAAGAATATTATTAAAACTCTTGTAATTATGCTTGCATTAGAAATAAAAGGATTTACGTGCATAAACGGAATACTAAACCAAAATAAAAGTTAAAATCTAATTAAATTTGGCGACATGTTAATGAGATATGGTAATATAGAAATCGGAAAACTATGCTAGGATGCTGAACTTTTAGTTTATGTAAGCTTTATTATATGCAATTCCTAATGGTTCGCTGAACCAGAACGAATCTGAGAAAAATATATTTCATGATAGGGCTTATTAAAATGAAACATATTAATGCGTAATCAATTATACATTAACATTCATTCTTCATAAGATTAAAAATTAATGGTGGTTAATAATTACCAAAATTGTTTTATGTAATAATCATTTTATGGTTAAAATATTCCAAATAATGATTAGAAAAGTCTTATTAAGTAATTAATTGTTAGCTCACTTCCCTGTCCTCCTATAGAGCTTTTAGCATACATCTAAAGAATAAGTATGTTGTACAAAAGTTTTAATGAAAACTTTACTGCTGATTTTATCATTATTTGATTTTGTGTTTTTATTTTTATATCTGATTGATTTCATATTTGATTATTTTCTTATTAGTTTTGAAAGTTATAAACTAATCAAAGTAGATAATTATCCAATTTAGCTCATTTAATCAAATTTTGGCTTAAACAATTTAAAGAAGTAATTTGAAAAGCATAAGTAAATATTTAACAGTTATATCATCTCCCACCCAGCACATTAGTGCTTAATATATGAATCCGAAGAAAAGATGTTGATATGAAGCGGGATAAAAATATTCAAATTTTAATGAATATTATTTCTAATTTTATTTTCAGTTGATATTTTGTCCCTATTTTCGAATTTGATTCTCAGCTGTTTAGCTATTAACTACGTTATTCTAAATTAGAGGGAATATTGAGACGTTTTCATGTCCCTTAAATGCTCTTTTGCATCTTACTATATCTTATGATAGGGTAAAATATACTTTCTTCACTTTTTTTATGAAATAAATAAATAGGTTTGTTCATGAAATTAATTTATTATGATTATAATTATCGCAAAATCAGTTATTACCTCACAATTCTATGTGATATGTAACAAACTTGAAATTTAATTATTTATTTACTATATAGTAAGCGTTTAAATAATTATAAATAATATTTTATGTAAATTATAGTAAGCTAAAAAAATTTTCTCCTAAATTTATTTTTCCATGAACCACGTTCTGTTTTATGTATCCAAAATAGCTACAACTTGAATACTTTAAGAAATAAAACTATTTAATAACAGTGAGAGATAAACCGCCAAAAATAACCTCTCCATTTGATCCACCCACATAAAATCTAAAGTTCACGTAATAGGGAAATAAATGCATTAAGAAAAGGCCTTTTAAACTGCAAGGGAAAAAAATCTTCAAGTTGTAAAGGTATTCCCATTTCTTTTAAAACCCCTTGTTGCTAAAGTTTTGACAAAATAAAATTCGAAAAACACAAAAGCAAAATAAATTACGATAATCTTAAATAATACTATCATTCGCATTTGTCATCGAAAATCCCAAAATCCCTTGAAGTTAAAAGTTCGGCGAATAAGAAAACATTCAGAATGCTTAAGTATAGATAAGTATAGAATAAATATATTTTTTTCTTTAAATGGATAAAAGTTTAAATTATAAAAGCAGTATACATAAAGCATTTAGTTTGGAAATTTTTATTTATATTCTACACCAATTTAAATAAATAAATTTATTTTGAATTTCTTGGAATATATTAATATAGTGAGGCATTCAACTGTTGGGTAAAAAAAAATGAATTGAATTATATTTAGACCATTATGCAATATAAGAAAAGGAATTTTACTATTTTTTTTCTTTGAAACTCTTGTCGACAGTCCTTAAATATTTAATTCTGCTGACATCATTCGATCTGCTTAAAGACAATAAGTACTGGACTCCAATTTAAGATACACTAGAGCAAGATAAAATACTTTATTTATAGCTGAAACATTATAAGATCAATTTCTCTTGAACCCCATTATAAGATCAATCTCTCTGGAATCCCAATTAACTCACCAATCCTAGAAATGTGAGTTAAAAATGAAATTTTAGCTTATCGAATCACTTGTTCGAATTCCAACAGTTCTCATAAACAATAATTTCGTATCTTAGTGCTTATTCTATGAATTATTTCAACTCAAAAGATTAGTTACGGTATTTTAATCTAATTTTCTCATAACTATCAGCATGTCACGATTTCCCTTCTCAAAACACTCCTTTCATTTCCCTTTCAATTCTATTTCCTTTATATATCACTATCTCTAATTCAAATCATTACATCCCTATCTTAATCGAATTTAACGAAACACGTTTTATTTTTCTTGGTGGACTTAAATTTTATGCTATTATGATTACTATAAAGTAACGAGGTTATTGAAAAAAAGGGCTTGTCTCAAGCTTGTCGTTTAGATCAACTTTTCTGTTGAAACTATATGATTTTAGTACGTAAAACCTTTCATATAGTTTCATAGAAACAAATATAGAATTGATGATTCCCTGAAAACTGTGAGAGATTTTAGTTTTCTGTATGCCATAACAAACTAGTTACTAGATTTTAAGAAATGTTACTGGATTTTATTTCCTACAGAGTTTGTTAGCAACATTACAAACACGAGTAAGAAATATCTGTAATTCATTCCTTTCCATTACTTCTGAGCTTCATGGATTCGTAATTTTAGAGTCCGTTCGTGAATTTTTTCACAGCTGCAAAACCTTTTCTACAATGTTTCATACAAATCACTTTAAATAAGAGATTCATCTAGTTAATTGTATAATTAAAAATATATTAAACTTTAGAGCTATAAATATCAATAAATATGAAAATGAATCATATTGTATGAAATTAGTTTATGATCAAAATATTTTTTTATATATATATATACATATATATATATATAACACTCTCAAATGCTCTTTATGCAATACATATATATATGTATATATATGCACATGCATAAATACACACACGCGCGCACGCGCGGCTAATGCAATAATGTGCGCGTACGTATGGGCCACGGTAATGTGCGCGCTTGCGGTAATGTGCGTGCGGTAATAGTGTGCGCGCGCATGTGTAGTAATGCTGCGTACATCATCAGATAATAATGTGTGTGTGTGTGTCGTAATAATAATGCTGTGCCGATAATGCGCGCACGCACGCGCACGCACGCGCATGTATGTGTGTGTGTGTGCATGCACGTATGGAGTAATGCGCGCACGTATAATACTTGCGTACGTATGGTCAATATGCGCACTTTGCACCTGTGGCTAATGCGGTACGTATGGAGTGCGCGCACGCACGCGCGTAATGTGTGTCAACAATGTGTCTGTGTCGCTGCTGAAATATCAGATCAATGATGCGCACGCACGCGCGGCAATGTGTATTGATGCGCATGCGTATCAGATAATGCCGCGCGCGCGTAATAATATTAAACACATACACATATAAATATATACACGCACACACACACACATATGTATATATGCACATACATATAAATATGTAATACACACACACATATATATATGCACATACATATAAATGTACACACACACATATATATATACATGCATATAAATAACTACACACACACACACACATATATATATATATATGTATATGTAATAATAATATATAATATATATGTATGTAACATACATATATATTGTATACAGAGGTGGATGTGTGTTAGCTCAATGCGGCCAACCCTCTGGATCGGATGTTTTGTTAATAAAACAAAACAAAAACTAGATCTATATGTTGCTTGCTTGGAGATAAAGTTACTAAAATGAAAGTAAAATACTGGAGGGATATTCATTGAATTTTGGATAATTTGCTTTTTTACGGATACGAGTATCATTAAAATAGTTTACATATATTCTGAAACAAATGCTTATTATATTCATGAGGTTTACTTTTATTTTCATTTCGCTGTGTTAATTAATGTAACTTCTTTTATCGCATGTTCGGAAATGGATAAATAAATAAATTTATTTATCCATTAATATCAAGTTAATTATCTCTTTTTGAGAATAATCAGATTCTATTTGCAGTGTAATTTTAACTAAAAAGCAATTTAATCTTCTTTTGAACAATAACCCTTTAAGCTACCTATTTTTTTCTCAAAATAATATGCATGCTTGAGATTCCATTATATTAATTTTTTTCTTTTAGATAAAAAATACTTTTAAAACGTAACCGTTTTGAAATGATAAAAGTATTACTTTAATTCTAAGGATAAGAAAAATGCTTTAAAAAAAAAATTGCATTCGATCTTTTTTTTATCACCCCATGTCTATGCAGTTCCTCGCAGATCATCAGAAGAACATATTAACACAATAAACACAATATCAAGAATGACTTTATATAAGTTTCTACTTTTAAAAGTAAAACACGTCATATCCAAATGAAAGTGAAGAGAAAAAAAATTGAAAACGGTTAATATAGAAAAAATGGAAAAAAAATCTCCCTTTGCAGAATTGAAGGGAAAGATATCGTTTCGATTTTTAGATCTGCTAAGATAGGAGTACTTTTGGGCGCACTAAGATATCGGTGATAGAGGTGATAAGCATAATGATATGCTTTTTCCAACGACACATCCTTTTTTTCCTTTGCTTTGGTGTTTCCATTTTATCTAAAGTATCAGATCTAGGTCAGTTGTATCTTTGAGGCCACGCATCAAGTTCTATAGATTTTGATCATAAGATTCTTTCTAGACTTCCTGATACTATGTGAAGATTAGCTAGTTAAATCTAACGGATCAATGCGAGACACGAATGTTTTCTTTCATAAAGGGTACTTGGAACATAACATTAAACATACTTATGATGAACGATAGCAAGTTTTTTGATCAAAGTCTAACAGTTACCAACGATCGGACAGAATTTTACTAAGGTACATAACATTAAAAAAATGAGCATATACGCATAAAATAATGTTCAATAAAAAATATGCCTGAATATTGTAATATAATATAATCGCATATGAATAAAAATTATTTTTTTTTAACTATTTCAATATGCATCAGTTTGAATGCCGCGATCTTACAAAAAAATTTGCCTGGCGATAGCAGATCTAGGAGGTTCTTCGTCCATGGATCAGTGCTGTCTCGAATGGTTTTCTTTCACTTTTAAGTATAGGGACTTTTCTTACTTCTTAACCATACTTATGATGATACAATAGTAAGTTTCGATTAAACGTTAGTTACTAACGCAAAAGACAAATTTTACAAAGCATTGTACAAAAAATTGTAAAAATTTATATAATGGAGTTAATCAATTTTCTTAACAAAGACAAAATTCTGATATAAAACTTAAAAAAATTAATACCATATACCGTTTTTCTTTGATTGTTTTGACTTAGGTCTTGTAAACTTATGTTATTTTAGCGAAAGTTTAATAGAATATCTAAATTAACAATTAATGTTAAGAAAACGGTACATGTAATTTTTTGGTTTATATCAAGATTCTTGTCTTTTGTTAGAAAAATTGGATTAACTCCATTATATAAATTTGCAATATATAATTTTTGTACACCTTTGAAATTGTCTTTGCGTTATTATATTTTAATCAACTTACTATTGTATCATCATAAATTATGGTTAGCAAGAAAAAAAAGTCCCTATACCCAAAAAGTGAAAGAAAAACCATTCAGACAGCACTTGATCATGGACAGAAGGAACCTTCAGATCTGGCTTTCATCACCAGCAAATTTTACATTGTAAGACAGCGTATATTCAAACTAGACATTGAAATAGTTAAAAAATAATTTTTTGTTCATATGCGATTACTCTTGGCATTACAATGTCATAAGAATATTTTTATTGAACATTATTTTATGCGTATATGCTCACATTTTTTAATGTTATGTACTCATAGTAAAATTTGTCCGATCGTTTGGTAACTGTTAGGAGCTTGATCGAAACTTGCTATCGTTCATCCTTAAATTATGTTTAACGAAATTCATACCCTTTGAGTGAAAAACATTCAATGCTGCATTGATCCGTTAGATTTAATCCATTTATCTTCACATGGTATCAGGGTATATCAGAAAATCTTATGATCAAAATCTGTAGAACCGATGGCCTCAAAGATTACAACTGACCGATCCGACATATTCTTTAGATAAAATGGAAAAACACTGTAAAGTAAAGGGAAAAGGGATAAAAATGTTGAAAAGAAACATATCATGTCATTGCTTATCCTCATCGCGATATCTTGAGTGCGCCCAAAAGTAATCTCTATCACTTGGTACGTCTAAAATCGAACGATATCTTTCCCTTCAATTTCAAGAAGGAGATTTTTTTCTCCATTTTTTTTCTAATAACCGTTTTCAATTTTTTCTCTTTCAAGTGGAAGGACGATGTTTCTACTTTTAAAAGTAGAAACATATAAAGCTTCATTGCTGATATTGTGTGTTTTCTTGCGTGTTAAGAATATGTTCTTTCTGATGATCTGCGAACTGCATGACATGGGTGATAAAAAAAAGATCAAATGCAATTTTTTTTTGAAGCATTTTCTGTCCTTTGGGGTAAAGTAATACTTTTCATTTCAAGCGGTTGCTAAAAGTATTTTTTACATCTAAAATTAATATAATGAGTCTGGTATTGTTGAGAAAATGGGTAGTTGTTCAAAGAGATTAAATTTGCTTTTGGTTAAGGTGGTGCAAAATAGAATGTGATTCTCGAAAGTACCAGCGATATTGTGGATAAAATAGGTACATTTTGGTATCTATTTGACCATGAGGATTTAGTATTTCAGAATATATTTTAATGATACTTCGTATTCAATGACCCTCAAAAATGATATCCTGCAAAAACATTTTAATTTTAAACATTCTAGTACAAAGAACTCTCAGACTACCGGTTTTTTCGTTTTGGTTGACCAGCTGAGTAAATCTCGGTCCGGAGGACGCGCGGGCGAGGCTTTTTGCACGTCATGCACGCTCTGGCACCGCTATTCTTTCAACGTGATGACTGTCGCGCAACCAGCCAGCTGGCCTGGCAGCTGCGCAACGTAGCAAGCAGCAGCCAGCACCGGCTCCTGACGGTGTTGACCATTTATTGACCTCTGTTTACATGGCGACGCCAGACGACGCTGTATCGCTGCCCCAACTGATGGTGTGTGTATCGCGACACACGATGACATCAATGTTGCTATGACGGGCAGACTGCCCGTATATATTTGCGATACTGGCCGTACCGCCCTTTCCACCGCTGGCAGCTTCGTAACGACGTATTGTATTTCCGTGTTAACGTTGCTCCCTCATTTCAACCAAACGATAGACCAATGTATATCACTAATGTTGATATTGATCCTGTTTATTAACGTGTTAACAGCCCATTCAGCCTGTAACCGTGGTGACCGAACAATACCATACTATGTTGCGGCAGTAATGTCCTTCATACCACATATATCAACAACAACAATGTTCCGTGATGTGTTTCCCATTTTCAATGTTTTAACATTGTTTTATTTACTCTTGCTCACTAGCTTGCCGCCCTTCCTTGGCTCAGGCCGATGACCGATGTTCTCCAGTATATACTTATGTGTACATGACATGCTCTTTCAATGATAGTGATGACTCCTTCTATATTTAATGACTTGTCTTCTTCTGTATATGTAACTGTCTCTTCTTTTCTTGTATTGGTGTTGTTGGTGATGGTGATAATGACACTGTTGCTAATATTGTGTAACCCTTTGTAGCAGCAGCAACCCAGCCAGCCAACATACATGTGTTTGTATGTGTAAATGTACTTCTCCTATATGTTGACAGTAGCTCATTTACTTTCAACCAACATGCTCTTTATGCCTAACGTGATGACGCTTTCTTCTTCTGTTTGTAACACATTATTGACGTAATAATACATGGCAACCCCAGCGGTATTTGTTGGTGACAATTATTATTTGATAGATGATTGTTGTTTGCATGTGTATGTATATCAACAGTAGCTGTGTATATGTTGCTTAATAATAATAATAATAATATATGTATATGTAATAATAATATTAATAATATATATGCTCTCACTCTTTCTATGCTCCAACATAATATATATGTCTTTCTATATCAATATGCTCTTTCTTTCATACATGTATGCAATATTGTGTACATGTATTAAAGATACTTTATTTTTTCATTTCTTCTTCTTTAAGCATTGATTTCTTCATTTTGCATGTTTTTAATTTAACTTAGTTCAAGCAAAGGGGATGGATTAAGGTGCAAAACTTTATCTTTTGTTTTTTCGTTTTACGGTAAAAATAATTTTGATTTGCAATGATTCTTTTAAAGATCTTTTAAAATCATCGTTTTCGAATTTCGTGGGTATTCAAGTAATAGTAACTTATTGCGTTGCCACGTTTGTTACAAAACAAGGCTTTGAACAATCGTTATCCTGATCTATTTTC
>BMAW01038946.1:424580-441612 GCA_019974015.1 Nephila pilipes
GAGGTTACGTATTGCTGAAAATAAATCTATATTAATAGTAAATACATATTTCTCCTGAGGCTCTATCTCTTTAAAGTATAATAAATATTAGAGGATGGCATTAATTTTGTTGTAAATACTTTTCAAGTATCAATCGATAAGATTTAAATGATATTTTATAATCTATAACATGGAGGCAATTATATAAAAGTATTATTTAACTATGATTTTAGGGAACTAGTATTTTATTTAAGAAAACGTCTGTAATGACAATAACGAACCCTTTCAAAATATACATCTTTATAAGAATTGAGTTTTGAATTATATATATATATATATATATGTATGTATGTATATATTTATATATATATATATATATATATATATGTATGTATGTGTAAAATGCTATTTTCCTTCTTCTTCTTTTTAAGCATTAATTTCTTCTACTTTTGCAGCCATTTTATTTAACTTAGGTCAGCAAAGGAAACGTTAAAATTTTAAACTTTATCTTTTTGTTTTTCATTTACAGTAAAAAAATAATTTTTGTTGTATTCTTTTTTAAAATCATTTAAAATGTCATTTCGAATTTCATGCGATAAATGTAATAGTAACTTATTGCATTTTTTTCACGTTTGATTTACAAAACAAAACTTTGAAACAATGTTATACACAATCTATTTTCATATTTCTTTGAATTTATTTTTAATTAAAATCTATGTATAGAATAAAATTAAATTAATATCACTAAATTAAAGGAAAAAATATTCACTTATAGCACGCATTACTCTATTGTGTAATGCATTGTATACAGAAATCGCATCTAACTATAGAACTATATGCATAATATAGATCTATGGAAATCCTATGAATTACTTATAAAATTCAATTTTGAATTGGATGCACTCGTAGAAAAAAGTGTCTTAAGGCAAAGGTGACATTCAAGCGTGATGTTTATATATTGATACAAATTTATTGTTGGCGATGATATTTTACAATTAAAAGTAAATACGAGGGAATGGAAATAAGTATCACGAACAGCAATGCGAAAAAAACCACGCACAGCGCGAGTTAAAGCGAAGAATCTCTCATGGCCCCGGAAACTGTTTATGTACATAACTTGAATGTTGGGAATCTTCGAAATGATAATGCAGTTAGATGCTATGTGTTGATTGGTTAGTTCCCACATAGCGTGATATTGCGTCATCAAACGATTATTGTAAGCTTGACTCGGTTTCCGCTCGATTAACTTTTAATAAACATGAGCGCGTCTATACAACACTCAAGACTGTCTAAGACCAAAGTGAATTGAAGCTCTTGAGGTACAATTAATTGCACTAAAATGTTATTCCATGCACCAACTAAATTTTAATCCAAATTAATTTTAATTCATTTCGAAACATCGTTATTTCTTATGTTCAAAATTAAAAAGGTTTTATTTTTGGATTACGAACAAAATTATTATTATTATTACTTTAATTTCCAAAATCTTAATAGCATAAGTTTTTCTTTTCAAATTCACAAAAATTAATTTTATTTCTTTCTAAAAATAATTAGTCTAATTTTAAACTTAAATGGCTTTAAAAGACTGCTCAAATATCCATTACTAATTATCTTTATTGTTATTTGATTTCTTTATTACCCCCATCATTCTCATAAATGTACTATTGTCGAATTGTTCAATTGCGCCAAAATAAAATACGACTACAAAGAATCGCAGTTTTCTTCGCCCAAATATTCTTAAAATCTCCGTTTTTCCCGCAGTAGCCTAATTTCCTTTACCGGCTAATGATTCTGTCTGTCGTAGAACAACTGCAAAGGTCACAAGCAAAAGGAATCTGAATCTATGGACTACGAAATCATTAGCATGGATATCAATTAGGTTTCACGAATGGACGAGTCCGCAAAAAAGCATCTCTCTTTTGTGTAGAGAGACCGTTACATACTCTTAAGAAACTCGGGCAGGCGAAACGAAAAAGTTAATTACCTCCAAATAATTAATAGGATAATTAAGCTTAATTGAAGTGCGTTCTTAAGGTTGTGTTTAATTTACCTTTGGATTGGTGGGCGGAGTTTCGGATGCCAAGGAGTGTGTGATGAATTGAGAAGCATTTAGAGCACAGAAATTTTTCAAACAATGGATCGGTGTATAGGCTTTTGCTGAAATTCTTCGTGAAGTCTGGCAGGAAAAAATACAATCTGTGGTGTGGAAAGTTGTTCGGTTCTCCGATTTTTCAAAGGAGTTGTTAACCTGAGTAAAAATGCCTTTTATGCATGTACAAGGAATAAATAATACGTTCTCGAAAGAACGGCCATTTCTTTTAAATTATGAGGAAGGAATCCCGTTTTCCCAAAATTTAATTATTTTAACAAATTAACGCTAAAATGTATATTAATTGCAACATTAAACTTTTGTTAAGAATCGTATAATTTGCAAACACTAAAAAAATATTTAATGTAGATAATTTGTAATTGATAATTATAGAAAATGTAAGGGTAGATAAATTGTGATTTGGAAAACAAAATTGGAAACACGTTTTATGTTTAAAGATAATAATTCATAATGATAAGAAAATGTTACATTAAATGTATTCTAAATTAGAATTACACACACACACACACATATATATATATATATATATATATATATATATATATATATATATAATTTGCATTTGTTAATTAAGCTTATACTCTTTTTTTAATGTTTGTTATTTTGAATGCCAATATATATAAACTGCTGTTTGTAGAAAATGCAACACCATGAAGGAATCATCAGAATCAAATGAAATTCGCAGCAAATGTCAATTATAGGATATTATGCAAATTAATAAAGTTTCAGAGCCATCGCGCGTGCGCGGCGCGCGCAGCGCCCTCTGAATTGATGCTGAAAGCGTATAAATAAAGTGCTGTAGCGGGACGTTGAAAAAAGTCTATGATTATTTGTTAGTGGCAAACGTTTAGTGAGACCTGAGTATGTCTCCACGACGGAAGAATAAGAAATTCAAGCAACTTACGGAGTTTGAACGAGGGAGGATAATCGGCCTTCGAGAAGGAGGATTTTCCTATCGCGCAATAGCAGCTCGTATGCAGCGGAACAGTTCCACAGTGATGCGAGTTTGGAAGCAGTGGACCGACGAGCACCGAACAACTCGAAAAACAGGCACTGGACGACAGAAGGTGACGTCAGAGCGCGATGATCGACACCTGCTCCGCATGGCGGTGAATGATCGCACAGCTTCCTCCAGGCAGCTGGCAGCACGTTGGTCTACTGCTACAGGTGTACAATTGTCGGCTTCGTCAATTCGTCGTCGTCTGCTGCGCCGTGGATTGCGTGCAAGGGTGCCTTTATACAGGATTCCCCTCACGGCGAATCATCGACGGCTGCGTCGGCAGTGGGCTCTTGAGCACAGAGACAGGCGAGCTGATTGGCACCAAGTTGTCTTTTCAGATGAATCACGCTTCAATTTGTGGACCCATGATGGCCGTGTTCGTGTTAGACGTTATGCCGGTCAACGCTGCCTTTCTGAGTGTATTATTGAACGACATAGTGGTCGAACACCCGGAGTTATGGTCTGGGGTGCGATTTCGTATCATGGACGATCCAATTTGATACGAATTGAGGGTAATCTCAATAGCAACAGGTACGTCCGTGAAGTGCTACAGCCCGAAGTCGTTCCTTTCCTTCAAGGCATCCCTGGAGCTATCTTTCAGCAGGATAATGCACGCCCACATGTTGCGCGGACTGTTCGAGACTTCTGTTCAGCACAACGCATGCAACTTCTTCCTTGACCTGCTTATTCACCGGATATGTCGCCTATTGAGCACGTGTGGGATATGGTTGGTCGGCGTCTCGCTCGTGATCCGCGTCCTGCAGTTTCCAAAGACGAACTTTGGTTGCGCATACAAGCGATATGGAATTCTCTTCCTCAAGCAGATATTCAACATCTGTTTGACTCCATGCCACGTCGTATAGCAGCACTTATTGCAGCGCATGGTGGCTGCACCAAATACTGATTTCGGACGCTTAATTTGTTTCTTTTGTTTTGAAAATTTCATCATTTATTTGTATCAGTACAAGTCGTTTCTGCATTAAATTTCATTTGATTCTGATGATTCTTTCATGGTGTTGCATTTTCTACAAACAGCAGTATATATTATATACAGAGAGGGAGTGGATGTGTGTGTGCTTCCCAATGCGGCAACCCTCTGGATCAGATATTTTATTAATAAACAAAACAAAAACTAGATCTTATATATTCTTACTTAGAATAAAATTTTAAACTCGAAAGTAAAATACTTTTAGAGGGATATTCATTGAATTTTTGGATAATTTACTTTGAATACGAAGTATCATTAAAAATAGTTATATATTCTGAAACAATGCCAGAGTTATTATATTCATGAGTTTACTTTTATTTTCATTTCGCTGTGTTAATTAATGTAACTTCTTTTTATCGCATGGTCGGAAATGGATAAATAAATAAATTTATTTATCCATTAATATCAAGTTGGTATCTCTTTTTGAGAATAATCAAGATTCTATTTGCAATTAATTTTAACTAAAGCAATTTAATTTTCTTTTGAACAATAACCCTTTAAACTGCCTATTTTTCTCAAAAATAATATACATGCTTGAGATTCCATTATATTAATTTTTCTTTAGATAAAAAATACTTTTTAAAAACGTAACCGTTTGAAATGATAAAAAGTATTACTTTAATTCTAAAGGATAGAAAAATGCTTTAAAAAAAATTCCATTCGATCCTTTTTTTTTTATCACCCCATGTCATGCAGTTCCTCGCAGATCATCAGAAAGAACATATTCTTAACACGCAACAAACACAATATCAAGAATGAAGCTTTATATAAGTTTCTACTTTTTAAAAGTAGAAACACGTCCTTCCATCTCTGAAAGTGAAGAGAAAAAAATTGAAAACGGTTAATAGAAAAAAATGGAGAAAAAAAAATCTCCCTTTCTTGAAATTGAAGGGAAAGATATCGTTCGATTTTTAGATCTCGCACTAAGATAGAGATTACTTTTTGGGCGCACTAAGATATCGGTGATAGAGGTGATAAGCACGACATAAGCGATATGCTTTTCAACATTTTTATCCCTTTTTCCCTTTGCTTTACAGTGTTTTTCCATTTTATCTAAAGAATATCGGATCGGTCAGTTGTAATCTTTGAGGCCGCATCGGTTCTATAGATTTTGATCATAAGATTCTTTCTAGATATAACTCCTGATACTATGTGAAGATAATGGATTAAATCTAACGGATCAATGCAGTTACGAATGTTTTTTCTTTCACTTCAAAGGGTATGGAATTTTCTTGTTAAACATACTTATGATGAACGATAGCAAGTTTTTGATCAAGTCTAACAGTTACCAACGATCGGACAAATTTTACTATGAGTACATAACATTAAAAAATGAGCATATACGCATAAAATAATGTTCAATAAAAATATTCTTATGAATATTGTAATGCCAAATATAACCGCATATGAACATAATTATTTTTTTTAACTATTTCAATGCTCAGTTTGAATATACGCGCCTTACAATGTAAAAATTTGCCTGGCGATGAAAGCCAGGTATAGAAGGTTTTTCGTCCATGGATCAGTGCTGTCTCGAATGGTTTTTCTTTCACTTTTAAGTATAGGGACTTTTCTTGCTAACCATACTTATGATGATACAATAGTAAGTTTTCGATTAAACGTTAGTTACTAACGCAAAGACAAATTTTACAAAGCGTGTACAAATTTATATATTAAAAATTTATATAATGGAGTTAATCCAATTTTCTTAACAAATACAAGAATTCTGATATAAAACTTAAAAAAATTAATACCATATACCGTTTTCTAATATTTGATTGTTTGACTTAGATATTCTTATTAAACTTATTATGTTGGTACAGCAGAAAGTTTAAGGTGTTAATGTAAAATCTCAAGTTGAAAATTCAGTTTAATTTCTTTCAACAATTTAAATAGAAATGTTGAAAGTTTTATTTTTGCACTTGAAGACACACTTTGTTTTTGCGACACCACCTAGAGCTCTTGTGGATTGACTCAATTACTTAAAGCTTCAATTAAATGGAATTGTCCCCTGAGATAAAATTTCCAATTAAGACTTCCGCATCGTATAAAGGCAATGACTTTTTTGGAGTTTTACTGTTAGACAACAATTGTCTTCAAAGCTAGTGCTATTTAGCTGTCTCTTTCCCTCTCTGTCTTAATTTTCGGTGTCATATAACGTATTTTTACCTTGTTTTTCTTTGGAAATATACAAATACCGAAAAGAAAATCTCATATTTAGTTTTACTTTCTTGAATTAAAATATCTCCAAATTAAAACAGAGAATCTTTAGCAATGGAATTTGTCAATACGATTCCCAGGCAGATATCTAGGATGACTCTGAACCTTATATGGTTATGTCCGAAATTTCATACCATATCATTCGAAAGCTTTGAGTAGATCTAATTAAAGGATAGGAATATGTGGTGCTTTGCAGAAATGTTAAAAAAAATGAAGTTTTCTAAAACTGACTCTTATTTCATATTATTGCTTTTTCGTTATGATTACATTTTGAAGAGGCAACAGGCTCGATTAGCTATCCCAACGCAAACATCCATCGTTTACCTAGCATTTGACCTTTTAGAAGAAATAATTTCCAAGATATTTAAATATCAGGTTATAATTTTAATAAACAGTAATACCTATTCATTTATACTGCATACATAATTTGGTTAGATGTGTACAGGAAATTATTTAACTTCAAAAACAAAATGAGTTAAGAAAAAAAAATAGCTAAAACAGTTTCTTATGTACATTATGTGATTAAATTTTCAGCCTCTTGATTACTACATTGTAGGAATAATAAGATGATATGAAAAAAAAATGAGAAATGAATTATTATTATCTGTTTTTGTATTGTGCTAACAGAAATGGACCTTTCTCTGCCAAAATGAAGTTATGACAAAATAGGACATGTTATCCTCCACCAGAAAGAAAAATAAATATTATTCAAGAATATATCATAACACATCAGCATCATACATTATTCATCCTTTCAATATAAGGAAAGTTATTTTTTCCTCCCACATCTTTCTAAGACTGTTTCAGGTGCAATTGTTAGTATAACAATGTGTAACGTACACGATAGTATAAGCTAAGTTATTTAGTTTTGCAGGCGATATATTTGTACTCTGTATAGAAATATATATACCTAAAGAATTAACATTATATCTATACATACTAGATATGAAAGGAAAATAATATTAAGCCAAATTAACTGAACTGCAACGCAATTATTGGAGGAAAATTGTGAATTAGAAATAATAATAGATAAATCTTTACTGTAAACAAAAGAAATTTAATACAAAAATTATTTAAAAACACTGAAAGATGTACGTGAGTAAAACTAAAAAAAATGAACTCTTAACACACATGTTAATGTGAATGAAAATCATAGAGTAAATAACAAAGTTAGAAAAACGAAACAGACTAATTAACATGCTGTCAGAGTTTGTGAGCTGTAAGGCGCGATATACTCAGTATTAAAGGATCCAACCATCTCCATCAGCCGCCTCTTAGAAAGTTAAAAACTTAAAATTCAGAAAAATCACAATTAAAAAGAAAAGAAAAATTACAAAGTAATCAAAAAAGTATAAAAACCATTTAAGAACCCATCATATAATTACATAAACTACTTAAAGTGAAAACCTATAAGAACTTTAAAAAATATATAGAAGAAAATAATATTCTTCCTCAAAAATACATTGTACAAGAAAAAACAATTATATAAATGACGAAAAAAGAAAACGTTTTTCATCTAAAGTACATGAAGATTAAAAGCCTGCAGCGACTCTCTTCTATAACAACGTTAGAAGTTCAAACGGCCTCACGTAATCAGTTAGTAAGGATGTTTTTTCAGCTTGATTGGTAAGACCGTCAACTTCGGACCCACTGGTCAAGGGTTAGAAACAACGCTGCCGCATCAAGGTCATCAACTCTCTCCCCCTCCTCGGGGTCGGAGAAACCACTGGCAGCCGAATATCAATCACGCCATCCGAATTCAAACGTAGGAATTAAAAATATTTCAACTAAGCAATCACAAATCTAATTAATAATTTTAAAATAAATAAATATGTTTATTTTAAAATCTTTAATAATATTAATTTTTATTTATTTTAAGAATAGTTATTTTTAAAATAAAAAATTAATTAAATAAACTATGTATGATAAATATATATATATATATATATATATTTCTAAAGGAACATTATAAATTATTAGAAAAAGGCCGATCATTTTTTTTGAACCATGATAAGCAAATACATTTAGATGGAACATTACTCGCCAAAATTCCACTGCTTGCTAGATAACATCTATGATACTGTTATGATGACGTAGAATAACCTCATTTTTTTGTAAAAATATCTTGAACATAATAAATAGCTAAGAAATAATGATACCCAATGAAATTTTTTGGTATGTTAAAGTGATTTTTTTTTATATATATATTTAGTTGCAACAAAGTCCGAATAACAAACAATTAGATAAATAAATAGAGTTACACTAGTTAAGTAAATCAATATTGTGTACAAAAGTAAAACTTCCAAAAATTCAATGATTCAGCGTGTATATACAGTTAGAAATATTCAGAATTTGAACAGTCACTTTCTTTAATAAGTTGTTCAGCTTAGAAGTTGATAAGTTAAACAATTGTTATGTATGTTTTATAGGAACCATTTGTCAGGAAAGATTCAAAATTTATCACCTTGTCATGAATTTAATAAATTATGATTTTTAAAAATTTTATTGGACACATTTCATTACATATACGGCCAAACATCTTATTCCATTGGTTAAAGAACTAAATTACCAAGCAGTCAATTTTAAATGGGAAGCAATGTCACAACTTCGTAAAGAACTTGATTAATTCTTAGCAAATTAAATTTTATCCCCAGCAGAGGTACTGCTAAAAGAAGAGTAGTAAATCAGTTGGTCAATTCGGAAACAATGACTCTAATCTCTTCCTTCACAGGTATCATCTTCTATAGCGACTCGTTATAAAGTTCAAAACTTCCAATTTATTTTCGGCAAAAGAAAAGTAAAGAAACGGAAACCTTAACTCTTAAAAGGAATCCTAATGGCCAATAAAATGATTCTTAAAGTCCCATGGGACTCATATTATAAACTAACTCAGCGCTACAATTTATTTTATGGGTTTAAATTCACCAAAAGCCGTACACAAGGGAATACGAGGTTTTAAAAAAAAAGGTTGTTGTCCGGAACATCTTGCATTTTATTTTTTATTTCGAAAAGAGAATAATCCAGAAAACGCCTTTCGAGGCAGAATCTTTTAATTCCCTCGGTACAAGCAGTTTAGCGACTTAAGGGGAAAAATTCTTTTACAATCAATAAAAATTGAGGATTTCTACATTGCCTATGGCTATAATTTCACATTGCTACATACATAATTGCACGTACATGCAAACTGTAAAGAAATACAGGTTATGGAGGTAAGTTAATTGGAATTGATAAAACGATACATAAAGTCGGGGGCGATAAAAATCTGCTTATAAGATTTTTTTTATGATTTTATTCATAAAACAGTGTGAATAAAAATAAGAATGTTTTCTTATGTAAGGTTTTTGTTAAAAAAAAACCCTTCTTTTTCCACGATTGAATAAATTGAAAAATGAATGTAATCTAGAAAAAATATTTTTATTACATTCATTCGAACAATGAAATATTTTTTTTTAAAAAAAGTGTTGAAAAATGTTAGAAAAGTTCTTAAGATAATATCTTGAATTACATTTCCAAATGTACTTTTCAAAAAAATAAGAGAGAGAAATAAAATACTTATTTTCGAACAAAGTTCAGAACTGATCTGAAAGGAAGGTGTACAGTTAATCACCTGAAATATCAAAATATATTTATATAAACCTTGTTAAGCTATTGCAAGCAAAAATGTAATTTTAAGTTATTTATAAAACTTATATATATATAAAATTTCTTTGTTGTGATCGCGAAAGCGTAATGGCCATGGTCCCAAACTCTCAGTCGATCTGTTTCCGAATGTTTGAAGTTCCAGATGTCCCTAAAAAGCCCCCGTGTAGCAGAGTAGATGCATCTCAAATTTGCGAAGTCCTTCCGTTGCTGTAGTGTGGAAGTTTTGACAGAGAGTTTCCAGTTTAGGTGCCTGCCTCTTCTCACTTCACCGAGGCTAGAAATCATAAGATATTTCACTAATGGCCCATATGTTGCTTAAAAGTGCTACGTTAATAATCATCCAATCATATTTTTCTTAATTTTAAATTTTAATCTTGTATAATATTTTGTATTTTTTAAAATAATAATTTGCTAACTAATTTTAAAAGTTTTCTTTCATTTAATTTCTCTGCTCAAACATTCTTGCACTTTTTTATAAATAATAATAAGAATGCACTCACATAATATAAATAAAAGTTACTTAATTAAACACTAAAATCTGTTATTTACATAACTCAATAAAAAATATATTTTAAAGAAATTTGTCATGAGATTTAAATCAATAGAATTTATGAACTTTTGAAAATATTTGTGTAGGTTAGCAAAAATTAAATCAGTACTCACACGTTAATAATTCATACAACAAATCAATAATGAATATTTGATGTTGAGCTATAAACTATGAATTCAAACAATTAATTCATTATATAATACGCAAGGAATATTAGTACACTATACATAGATAGAAAAACTTTTTTGTGAGATTGAATTTTTCTACTTTTAGAAATCTTCAGGACCCCAAGTAGGATTTCTCTAAGCTAACTTATTTCCTGCTATTTGTTTGAAGTATTTTTACTTCAAGTCTGTGAAGAAGTTCGAATGGACACAACAGTGTTGACTTTGATCGCACCTATTCACTTTAGATATAACCTTTCAGAAACTTTTTCTATTCAGTTTGAAGATATAGATCTATCGCCCTTTGTTGCTTTTGCTCTTTTCAATTTTGTTATTTTGTGTACTAGTTAATTCTTTTTTTCTTTCTATTTTTATTAATAACCTATTTTTGGTAGCCCTAAACACATTGAAAATGTTATATGCTGAATTCCTACGTTTTAATGAAAAATATGTTTATATGTTCGATTTGCTTAGAGAAATAATTCAAATATTAAAAGTTTTTAAAGGGGAACCAATAAAAAGAAGAGATGGGTGTGGTCAAACATTATCAGTGTTATTCTTTTCTTTTCTTTTATTGACGTCTCGTTAGAATAGTATGAGATCTATTGATGATAAATCTTGTTCATTTGATCATGGGTCATTTGATGAAATCTGATACATCCATAGTTTATTTTCCCCCACGGTTTGTGAAAACTTTAGTATTCACCTCAATCTATATGTAATTAGCACAACAACCTTCATAGATACACAAAGTAGGTGGCATCTTCTTGACTTCTTTCATTGTGAGCCGGAAAGTAGAGAAACGGATCTGCTGAGGTCCGTTACTTTACACACACACACACACACATATATATATATGAGTATGTATGCTCAGTATATAAATAAGTATGAATGCTCAATTCATTTTAAAATTTCTTAAGTAACTCAATACGAGAGATAGCGAGTAACTCAAATGGCTAACGAAGCAACAATCAAAAGTGCAGAAAGCAATATATAAATGCGTAAATGTAGTATTGAATGAACAAAAAAAGGTCCTGAAGTAGGCTAGTATCTTTGTATTTGAAAATAAGAGGTATAAAGAAGCAAATTAACAGCAGTAAAAAAAACCCAGTGTGAAATAAATTATTAGAAGGTTTCTGTTTTTTCTAAATAGAACCTTATAGAATGTGTTTGACAGCATGCATATTTAATTATTTAACAGCTAAAAAAAATTCAAGAAATCTCTCCTCAAAATGACTACATTTTTATTGCCAAAATTGTAAGAAGACTGTATTAATGGTCAAAATAAGAGCGAAAAACCTTTTATTGCTCCAAAATCAAATATATAAATATAAAATTATAAGAACTATATATATGATCACCATTTTAATCTTGACTTTTTTCATAAAGGTGGTATGAACAGTAAGCTTATTTCCACGATTGGACATTTGATTCAAAGACTGCATGATTCAAGGGAATGGATTTAGTTTCGAGATTTGGTTTGGTTTTATTAACGTCGTTCTAGAAGCAACGCGAGGGCTATTAGAAAAATTTTGAAACTCGGTCAAGTGATAAGGACGACATCTGAGCTAGTACCTCTCTCTCCTAACATCCACACCACCCCAACGGAAGGACTTTTAGCCTCAACAGATTCAACGTGCATCAGCCCCAGCTACATGGCGGTTCCTTAGTGGTATCAAACCGCCAACCAAGAGTCCTTGACCATGACCATTAGGCGTCTATTGAGCGTTGAGAAATGGAATCCTTGTTGGAGTATTTGGGCAGTTTCACATTATTTTACAAAAAATCCCAGCCTCTTAGAAATCCTCATCCCATCTTAAATCATCATCAGCATGTGATCTTTAAAAATCTCACGAGCATCCTTGTTGGCTTTGAAAATATTCATAGTCGCTGAGGTCAGAGTATTCACAATTACAGCTGTTGTTGTCAGAATCGTCCCTAAACAAATTTTCATGAATTGTCACATACAATAACCTAAATGAAAGTGTTCGTTTCATAATAAAGGAAAACAAGAAAAAAGGGAAAGAAAAGCAAATAAAGTTGTTCTACTAATAAATATTAATATCAATGAATCAAAAATAAAGTAGATTAAGCTATAGGTAATAATCAGAAAAGTGAGATTTAAAAATGTGATGCCCGTATTACATACAGAGAATTCCCTCTTGCATTTAGGATTGTTCGTATGAGACAGGGCAAAACTGTTAATTGGATAACTTATCAGTACCATAAACATCTTGTGAATTAAAGTTATATAATTTTGAAAGTGAGTATTGTGCATTTATAATGTATGTCAATTAAATTATAGATAAAATGACATATTTTATTGTACGTCTTATCCATATTTTATTCCCAATATTTATTGAAATAATTCCTGCAAAAGTGATTGAATTTGTTAATTTAATTTTACGTAATGCGTTGTAGCAACATTATTAAATATTTTATATGACTTAAAGGAGCAAACATTTAACATTATATTTTAATCAAGTATAATCGAATAAAAATAATGTAAATAATTTTCCTTCATATTATAAATGTTACGCCTTACTCAAATGACATTCTATTTTAAATCAATTATCTTAAGGCGATCGTAAATGCCATATGAACATTCATAAATCTATACACGAACGCAACAATATCGATATTCAGATATTCCAAATGATAGTAGAAACTTTCGAAATTCAGAAATAATTGAAACTAAATTTTCATATTTGATTTATCTAACATCGTTTCTAAATTGAAACTTTTAATTCGAGAATCTTACGCATTTTCTTAATACAATGAAAATTTCGATCGAAGTAATAATCATAGATGGAATTCTCACGATTCCTATGTTTGTATTTATTCCCGAATGAAGAGACTATTACTTTTAAACTGAAATTTCACGTCAAGATGGCGGAACTGTTTTCTCATTAATTCCGATGGAAACTTTCTGATTCGTCATTTTAATTAATGCTATAAGTGAAAGCAAACAACGGAGTCGCTCATTAATTGGATCATTAATTTTCTTTTCAGTTAAGATTTGAATGACGATCGTTTGTTATAAGAGGAATGGGGGCTGCAATCGTAGAAACTTAAAAGTATTAGAAGCGTGTAATGAACTGGTTTTTGGAAACTAGCATTAGTCTTATACCAGACTGAGAGATATAACACTGTTTCATTCGTGACGTTAATGGATGTGTTTTAAAATTAATAGCTTTGAGAATTTTTCAAAAAAACATGTCTGGAATACTCAAGAGAAAAAATTAGACTATTCTTTTATGTAATAAATAAGGCTTCAAAATGCTTAAGATTTGCATTACTTTTATTTTCTGTGCAACAATTAGGGCTTTACCCTGATTTCTTAAATGTATTATTTATAAGAATTCGATAAATATAATCCTTGTGTGTGAAAAAGTCTATTTTAAAAGTGTAAACAAGTCAGAATCGCAAGATCACGGCTAGTAATTTTTTTGTCATGTCATGGAATCAAGTTCTGATACCACTTATGATTCGTCGTGAAGCGAGCTCATGCACGTTACATTTGTGGAGCTTCAAAGATTCATGTGCAGTGCATGCTGAGTGCTACAGGTTGGAGAGTGGAACAGTGGAGAGTGGAGTTTAGGTATCAACATTGTAATTTGATAATCTTCCGCATTACCATGTCCGTTTCCAATAGCTATAATGTAGATTCTAAGTAGGAGGAAAGAAAACAATCAATCAATCATTTAATCAAGACCTTAAACTTCTTCACATATTACATTTTTTTTATTCAAATGTGTATAAATATAGAGCATTTCTCTGTTTCCATTATGTAATATTTATATGAATTCGATAAATATCGAAAGCTAGAAAATTTTAAAAAGGCATGATATATCATAGAGACAAATATCTGTGACTCTCTTTCCCCAAAATGTCATTTTTCAGAAGTCTAGTACAGTCCCCTCGAAATCTGTTCTATCTAAGTTCTTAAAGTCTTAAATATAGTTGAAGAGTATTTTGCAAGATGTACCTAAAGGTAAATAGACGACTTATGTATATATATATATATATACGTGTGTGTAAATTGAGTGCTTGATTATAAATTATTTATACATAATTATCTATGCTTATAAATATGATTTTTCTGTACACAAAGATAAGTAAGTATAAATGCATCTGAATTTTAAAGTATGATTTCTAATTTATTTTTTTAAAAGAGTGAAGAATAAAGAAGTCTGGCATAAAATAAGCCAATTTTTTATCGTCGAAAACATCTGTTACCCTAAGATATTAAATAATTAAAAAAATATGCAAATGATTGTATAATAATTATGTACAGCTAATCATTTATGTTCAGAAATAAATCATTACAAGCAATACATCGCATCGTATTGTATAAGAAATATATAAGCCTAACTCCTTGCACGGTACATACGTTTCACAAGAAAACAAATAAAAAACTTACAAAAATTAAGATCTACATAGTCAAACGAGATGCGTTTCATGTCTTCCAAAAGCTTTATAAAATTTGGAATCCAGGAATAAAAATAAAGAAAACTAAACTATTTATTTTTTTTTAAGTTTGGGATTTCATATCTGTATAATTATCACATATTATTTTACTTGAATTTTTTAAGCACTCAATTTTAAATTGCATTTGATATTCTTTGTTCCATATAAATACCACACACAAAAGAAATTATTTGTGTAATTTCTGGAAATCAGTGCTGTAATTTTTACAATCACATTTTTATATTGCTTAAATTTTCTATTACAGATAATAGTTTATCAATTTTCATTAATAATTGTTATATATATATATAAAAAATAAAAAAGCTTGTTTCATTTCCTAAATTTAAATTTATACGTGCAGAGATATTTAAATATTATGTGCGTACATTTCCAATAAAACCAATTCCATAAGCAATAATATAAATAACAATGGTTACTTACAAATTCTTATTTTAAAGAACTCAATAATGTCGGAAAATATTCCAAACATATTACGATTCTAAAACGTATCTATCATCATAAAAATAAGAATTGTATTTGAAAGAAAATCCTGAAAATTTATCTAAAAAGGTTTCTGAATTGATTTACTAACTCAATAAATAATGTGGAACTGAAATGACGTGAAAAAAGAACAAAATTTTAATCAACCTAAAAAGGATTTGGGCATAATGTACGAAATTTTATGTACTTAAAATGTGTTTAAAGCTTAGTTATAATATTGTGGAGATACTGAATCTTATAATATGTTTATTGATTTAGTAAATATTGAGCATTTCATTGTAAATCGGAATTAAATTTAAGATTTATTAATAACAGTTTAAAAAGTATTTCCAAGCATTGTTGATCTGTTATATGCATCTAATTTAAAATAATAATATCTTAGAATTCTTTTCACTTTATGAGTGATAAAATGTACCTCTATTCTACTTTCATTTTTTCATAGATTTTCTAAATTAACTGCTTTTATCAATGAAATTAATATTGATTGAATTATATATATATATATGTGTGTGTGTGTGTGTGTGTGTACATATATATATATATATACATGCATACATAGAATAATATTTCTGTGATATTTTGGGTTTCTTTGGTTTTGCATAGTTGTATTCTTTTTATATGATTTTATAATATTTTTTTATTATTTTGATACCTGTTCAATTGTATGTTTGGTTTTATAACCTTTATTTGTTATATATTTATTTGATGGAAATCATTTAACACAATAATTCTGGAGAAGCTCTTCTTAACATTCTAAAACCTATTACAACATAAAATTCATTATTCTCCATTATTTTACTTTTCCAGAATCGTCCGCTTTTTTGCAGTTTTTCTATTTTTCTATCTCATTGTTATAATTTTTGTAATCTTCAACTTGACATTCCGTTTTTAAATTTGGATATTTTTATAATCTAAGATGTTTCTCTCTTTTATAGTGAAGTTTGTAGTTTTATATTTTTATTCTGAGTTTTCAATAATTTATTTACATATTCTTATAATTTGGGGTATATTTTATTACGCAATGGTAAAGTAATAATTTCTGTCACATTATTTTATTTTTAAACAATATGATTACAAGCACCACGTAATCACGATCTTTTTAATTTTGCTTTAATATTGAAAAATTTCTTCCGTCTAATATGCTGAAGACCAAAATGCTTTAAATTTCACTCTAGAATTTGGCTTCTCTTATTTCTCCTTCACCTGAGACGTCATACCTAGAATAAGCGCTATTCGGCTTTCATATACACATATGTCTAATCTCAATAAATATCTTAAGAAATAAATAAATAACTTATATAGAATATATTTTTTTTTACTTTCTACGACTATTTCTGAACAAAAAAGAAATGGTAAATAAATTGTCATTAAAGTTGCGATTGCCCTTTATATATATATATATATATAT